>VZTR01003996.1:0-21024 GCA_013400775.1 Chaetops frenatus
AAACCAACCACCAAAAAAACCCCTGACATCAGGGAGACGGGACTCAATTAAAGGAAGACCTTGAAATCCATGAGGCAGCAGTGGCGAGCACGGGTCCATCAGCCATCCCTGCCAGGCAGCCCCGGCTCCCGGGGGCTGTGTGGCAGCCAGATCCATCACCTGGGGAAATAACCGCGGTGCTTACATCTTCAGCAGCTCCCTGATCTGCTGATAAACCCGTTAGGGGAAATAAATGGGCTTCTCCTGCCCGGGCCGTCCACATCAGGGATGCGATTTGCCGTTTTACCCAGGCGCTGATAAGCAGAGGATCGGGAGGGAAAAGCTCCTTTAACGATTCGCTAATCGAGCCCCAGAAAAGAGCGGAGCAGCACCAGGAGCTGCCCCGGCTGGGATTCACAGCCCCGAGCGCTGCTCCGGGCCGGCTCCGCAGGGCAGGGAGAGGGGGTGTTTGTGATGGCAGAAACAGGCTTGGAACAGAGAAAATCTGTGAAAACCGTGAAACAGCGTTTGTGAGAGGTTCTCACGCAGTGAATCACGCTGCTCTCAAGACCAGCTTAACATGGACACGCACAGAGAATGTTAAACAATAAGACAGCACCTTGCACCTGCCAGGCTGCACGTGAGAGTCTCTCTAATTGGTTAAGATAATTGTTTATATCTTTTACCCAATGAGGTTTTGTTTTCCACGATCTATGTTATATATTGGAGTGTGAATTCTCAATAAAATCTCTCTCTTTGCCTTGATGAATGGATTGGAGTCTGTTTCGTGTCATTAGACTCGACAGTGACAGGGATGGGATGCCCTGAGGGGACACCAGCCAGGGGACCACTGCCCACAGCCCCCTGGCACTGGCAGGTGAAGGGTTTGATGCCATCAACATTAAAAACAGTGGGGGGGGGGGAACCCCCCAAATCAACTCCAGAAAGTTCTGAGTGGAATTACTTATAAGAAGAGTGAGGCTCCGAAACATAAATCGCCCCTGGCTTCATTTCTAGGTAAGGAAAATGGATTTCCAGAACAATATAATTCTTTTGACACGCCTGTCCTGGTTTCACAGCTGCCAGAAAACAGGTTAGGAAAAAAAAAATCCAAGCCATTCCAGGAGGTTCTGCTGGCTGGATGCCACCAGATGCCATCAAAAGGTGCAATCCCCACCCTGAAGGGACCCCAGGGGCTCCCCACGCACCCACTGTGGCTGTTGAGCAAACTGCCCCATCCAGCAGCACTGGAGAGTGCAGCTGACAGCTCATTTCATTTTTGTTTGGGTTTATTCCAAGTTTTGACACCATTTTCCTCTCTTTCCCCCCTCCCAACTGGGGATTTTATTCTTTGCAATTAGCTGTGGGAATCAGAACCTCTTTCATATGGCAGTGGCTTTGCTTCCCTTCAAATCTCTTTCATGCTCCTGCTTAGTAAATTGGGAATTTGATGTTTGTATCCTCAGATCTCCCTTCCCAATGGGAATGTGTCCTGGCCAGTGAGACCAGGCTGGAGACCTGCTGGGGAAAGAGCTTGGGAGGGCAGTGGGATGCTCCAGTGCAGAGAAATGCATCTCCAGGTGACCAAGTCCCTTCTCTTTCACAGCAGCTCCATTCCTTGGTGCCACCTCTACATCAGGGTGCCACTGTGCCCCTGGCACACACCCACACCCCACATAACAAACATTTTGATGCCAATTCTGCACCTGAAAGTGGTGTTAACACCCAGCACTGGCACTCCCTAAGCACCAGCCCCCAGCTTGCCCCAACACGGGGTTTTACAGGCCAAGGTGTGTGGGATGAGGCAGGAAGGACTGCCCCAGCACCCACACTCTGGTCCCTGTTACATCCAACATCCACGAGTGATGCTCCATCACCAACAGGCCAAAGGAGAAGCTTTTTCCCCAGGCAGCCCCTGAGCAGGACTTGGTGCCCACTGATGGGGCAGAGACACGACAGGAAATAGCAGAGCCTCACTCAGCTCCATCACCCGATTTTACAGGCTGACTTGAGATCCAGCAAGGTTCCAGACAGGTCATTATTTCCCATGACAGCAGTGAAGGTGAGCCTGCTGCCTTTGAGTTCAGTCTGGAGAAAAATGCTCCTGCCAGGGGATAATTGGGGCTCTCTGCAGTGGGAGGCAGCGCTGGGCTGCTGAAAGGTGAAGGCTATTTTAAAAGCAGCTGAGCAGAAACGGTGGAAAAAGCTGCCCAGGGAGCTGATGTGTAACCAGCGCTGCCTCACGAGGCATCCCGAGCCTCTTGGTCTTTAAAACTTGCTTAGATCTCCTACAAAATCCGGTTTTGTTTGGTTTTTACAACCCTGGGAAGTGAATTGCTGGCGGTTCCTCCTGGCAGAGCCCCCCTGCCTCTCCCAGGCCAGCTCCTGCCCACCCAGCACTGGCAGCAGTCTGCGCCAGGGGATGCTTTGAGGCTGTGATGAAAGGTGCTGTGGAGAGGTGCTGCTGCTCAGCTCTGCAAAGAGGGGCTCGTGCTGCTTTTCTTTAGACACACGCTGGCTGCAAGACACAAAAATTACTTAATCAATCCTTTCCCTCGGCTGGCGTCACAGGCAGGATGGAGGCTGCCCACGCAGTTTGGAGCTGAAGATGATAAATTGCTCTGGGATAACAGCAGCATCTCCAGCTCATCCAGGGCAGGACGTGGCCAGGCTCACGTGGGGGGTGCCCAGAGGACCCAGCACCCTGTGGTGTCCCCAGGGACACAGCAGGGACATGGTGAGGGCAGCTGGGCTCTGCCCGATGCTGCAGCACAGCTGAAGGAATGGGAGTTTCTCCCAGAAGCTGGCACAGGGAGGACAGGCTGGAGGTGCCAGGGGGTGCTGGGTCACAGGGCACAGCTCGTGCACTCATCCTGTCACTGCTCTCCATCACTCACTGTGAGCCAGAGGGGACAATTCCACCAGGGATCCTGCAGTGACAGTGCCAGGTCAGGCTGCCACCCCACCAGCCTCCCTCACCATCCAGGCCAGGAGCAAACTCCATGCAGGGAAGGGCTGAGAAGGAGTTTCCAGCCCCCAACTTTCCAGCCACACGTTTTATGGCGTGCAGGAGTCTCTTCCTCAAATGCTTCCCAACAGCAGGAAGGCCAAGCACCAACCTTACAGCAACACCTTGCCCTGGTCAGCAACCCTACAAAAACAAACCAGGTCACTCCAGCCACCACCAACCCAGCCAGGGGATGTGGCAGGAGGGGGAGCATCAGCAGTGGAGGGGGAACCAGCCTCAAAGCAGGAGGAATGGCACCAAGGAAAGTTGAAGAAGCAAAGAGTTCTGTGGAAAGATGGTTGCTTGGAGCTCCCCTCTTGCTGTGCTGGCAACACCTGGGGCACACAGGTGCTCTTCAGCTGCTCTGCCCTCTGTCAGTGCCCACCAGGAATTCCCTGGGTGCTGCAGCACATTCTCCCCTCTGCCTGCTCACCTGAATCCCGAGCAGCCCCTGTGTCCTCACCATCACCTCCAACCATCCCTGGGGGGATGCTCAGCTCCAGGCATGGCCCAGCAGGGTGAAGAGCTGGGATCACTTTGGGCATCTCAGCCCTGCCCAGGGACCAGCAGCTTTCCCAGGAGCCCACCCCAGCCCCATCCCACCCTTCACTGTCCAGCCCACACTGGCTCTTCCTGGCTGTACCAGGGCTGCAGTCCCCAACATGTCCTTCTAACCCAGCCACTCTCCTTGTGCTTTGTCCTCCCCCAGCTCATCCACAACAGCCACCAGCATCCCCCCAGTGCCCCTCTCCAGTGCATCTCTGCCCAAGAACTCCCACAGAAGGGCTGGGTGTGGATTCCCCTTTAATTTACCACTTCTCAGGGGGAGGGTTAAAAATAAACCAATAAATAAAACAACTTAGGATGCTTGAAGAAGATGAAAACCCTGAAACTGCAGTCTGCTGGTGGCTTGTCCCACTGCCAGAGGAGGGGAAGGGTGCCCCCAGCCCCTCTCTCCCCACCACCCCGTCCCAGCGCCACCAGGGGTCCAGGTGGGTTCGGATGCGGTCGGACGATGCTCCTCGGGAAGAAAATGACTCCAAAGCTCAGGACATGGTCATTCACAGCCGGCTGGTGGATGGAACAACCCCTAGAGCCTGACAGCCCCGGCTCGCCCGCGGGGAGGGACCGTTCCCAGCTCCTCGGCCGCTGCAGAGTTCTGAGGGAAAGGCAGGCGGTGCCCGTGTCACGAAGGCGGTGGGGACGTGCTGGTCACAAGCAGTCCCTGCACAGAGCCACCTGTCCCCGGCGGAAGTCGCGGCAGGGGCACAGGCGCCGGTATTTGCTGTTGTGGCCGGCGCAGCTGAACAGCAGCGGCTCCTTCTGGAGGTAGCACTCGCGGACGTTCTCGGCCACCGCGGGGTACAGATGGTTCATCTCATACTCGGTGCTGTCACACGCGATGCTGAGCCTGGGGGACAAGGCAAAGCTGGGTCAGGTCAGCTGAGGGGCCTCCCTGTTGGGGTGGGGGGGTCACTGAAGGGTTTCTGTCCTTTCTGGGGAGGTTCCTTCGCTAAGGGTGGGGCAGATCTTTGCTGATCTGTGTTTGCCACCCCTTGGCTCCATGTGAGTGCTGGTCACCAGCCCAACAGGCCACGCAGGAAGGGGAGACTCAACTCGACTGACAACTCAGCCCTGCAGCCCAGAGATCGCCCCAACCCACAGATAGGTCAGGATCAGCCACAAAACCCCACCCAAGTCTTAGGAGTTGGACTCTTTGATCCTTGTGCGTCCCTTCCAGCTCAGGATGTTCAATGGCTCTCTCACACCCCCTTGCTGACCAACAGCTCTGTCCACTCTCCATGGACACCTCCTATCACAGGTAACATTCCCTGGAAGGGACAGGGGATCAGTCAATGCTCACATGCTCCCTGTTAGCTGGGATTAGACAGGAAACTGGGGTAGGCATCAGCAAGAGCCCCAAGAAGCAGCAGAAATGCCCGGTGTGGATTTTAACATCCCCCACTCCCAGACAGAACAGCAGCACTGGCAACGCCCTCCCACCAACCCTTCTCAACTGATGAGTCTCAAGGCAGCTCATTTTAAGGCCTGGAGGAGGACGTGCAGGGGGAAGGAGTGAAAGCCAGGCCCCAGCTGTAATTTATCATATAAAAATGTCAGTGGGACGCGTGGTGCCTGCCTGACCAGCGTGACAGCACCGGCAACGCTCGCATTTTAATTGCCCAGAGAGCAGCACGGAGCCCAGTGGCAGATTTATACTCTATTAAAACTTCACCACTGTGTGTTCAAAATGCACTTTTATGGAGAGAGACGTTAAAAAGGAGAGAAAGGGAGAAAGCATGCGGGAGGTGGAGGGGAGTGGGGTGGGAGAGAGGCAGAACCATGCCTGGGAATGTTGCTGTTGCCTGCTGAGGAGTGAAGCCGGGCCCTGCCTGCACTGCCTTGGGCACCAGGGCTCATCAGTGCCATTTTGGCAGGGGGCACATGAGGAAAATGACTGCAGGGGATGGGGGAGAGCAAAGGGAACATCATCTGCCTGGTGNNCCCCAACAAGCTCACAGAGAAGGCCCCAACTCACTGGAGAAACACCTCCTCGTGGTTGAGGAACCTGAAGAAGGTGGGCTCGCAGACCAGCCCGTGCTGCCGGCACGTCTCCGTGCAGGTGTGCTGGGGCTGGGACAGCCACACCTGCAGAGAGCCCACCGGGGGCCACGCCTGGGGGGCCCGCCCGGCGCTGGGGGACCACACCAGGTGGGTGGCGTTGGGGGCCAGGGCCAGAGGGCTCCGAGGGCTTTGCATAGCAGGAGTCTTGGTCTTGGGAGATGGAGGAAGAGACGACGTGGTGCAGAAATCCTGGTGGGAGAGAAGATAACGCGTCAGTGCCCTGAGATGTTAACAGTGGGGAAGGGAGGCTGCTGGTGGGACAGGAGGGCACTTGGGATGAGGAGTTTGCTCGTCAGGTTGAGGTCACCAGCATGCATAGATGGCATCTCCTGCTGTGGGGGATGAATCTCTTCCTCTCTCACCTCTTCTTCTCCCAGTGCTGCCTTATTCTCTGCAGCCCCAGGACCCCCAGGTGTCCTCCACCAACCCCCAGCATCTTTGGTCCATAACAAACCTCACCCAGCCCCATCTGCTGGTGCTCTCTGCAATCAGGGTGCTGGCTGCACAACGCCCGTGGGAGAACACGGATGTTCCCCAGGGAGAAGAGGGAAAGCTGCCCATGAGACAGAGAGGGTTCCCCAGGGAGGACAGGGATTCTCCCCAACCTGGTGCTGAATGTAGGCGTGGATCCGCTCCAGCATCCCCTCGCAGGTGTACTCGTAAGGCAGGTAAGGGTCCACCTGTGCAGGGCAAGAGCAGAGCACAGGCAGCAGGAGGGGACAGCCTTGCCCTGCCCCTGTGACAGCAGCACTTGGGCATGGCTCCCACACCCACCAAAGCCCACAACTCATGTCTGTCCACCAAGGCCAGCAGGGAAGAATCCTAGGGCTGGAAAAACCTCACAAGCCATCAAGTGATAGAGAAAGAGAAAGGAGTACTTTGGGTTCAACCTATTGGTGAAAATTAAATTACCCTGTTCCACTTTAGTCTCCGTTTTCTCCACTTTTAGTAAGTCATAAAATCAAATCAGTTTTCATCCAACAGGCCACTTCAAACTAAAGCATGAACCCCCCTCCCCATTGTGTATCTCTGCAGAGTTTTATTCAGAAGGATTATAAGCAAAACCACCCGAAGATAATTAATCCAGAAAACACTGCTGCTTCTATTTTCTGAGCTCTGCACCTCCAAAATAGCTATTTCCTTTTGAAGTACCTGTCAAAACCAAGCTCAAAGGCTCAGTCTGCTGAGAACTCTCTGAGCATCTCCCTGCCATAAATATCCCACCTGAGATCTCAGCCAGGCTGGAAATCACAGCTGCTTCATCTAATTACAGATGTGCACACTAATCAGGGCTGACACGGTGACAGGCACCAATCCTGCCTCTCAATTCCTGATGGGCTCTCAGTTAACTGGGGCAGAGTCCTCACAAAGCAAAATTGCCCATCCTGGTGGTACAGAGCCAGGCTGGGGCTGCCTGGCACCAGTTCAGGGGGGACAAACCAGCCCTTGCTCAGCATCACCAGTGCTCATTCCCATCTCACCACTGCTTTCATGGGGGGCTTCTCCCAGCACCTCCTTTTGCCAGGCATAGTGCAGACATAATTCCAGAAACAACCCCATCCCCCAAAATGCTGCAGCACATCACACAAACCCTCCTTATGCCTGCACCTGTGTGCAGAGGGGATGCTCCAGGTGCAATCCCACCTCTCCACAGCCTCCCAGGAGACTTGGGGGATCCCTGGGCATCAGGAGTGGGCTGGAGCCCACTGCCCCTCCAGCCCCTCTCCCCCTCAGGGGATCCCCCAAAGGGTCTCACTTCCCTCTGCTCCCCTCTCCAGGTCTTGTTAGGATTCAGCTCGTGCAGCCAGGACTGAGAAAATGCCAATTTTGAGAAGATAATTGTTTAATTAAAATCTGACAGGCTCGGCCTCTTCTCAACAGCCACGTCCTTAACAGGCCTCCTCACTCAGGATGTGCCCAGAGCCCTGGGAGGGAGGAAGAGGAGGATGAGGAAGAGGGTGGGGGCAGTTTCTGAGGTGGGGACCACTGCATCCCACTGCAGAATGATGCATGGGATGGCGTGGGAAGGAATAGAGGGGTTGGTAAGATGGAATTTGCCATCCTTTCCTCAGGTGGGGAACACAGAGCCAGAGCTTCCCAGCCCCAGTGCTCTCCCCATCAGCCAAGCAGGGAATTCCTGGTGTCCCATGGGCTGCCACCACGAGAGCCACGGGTTCAGAGCCCCCAGCTGGAAGGGAGTATGAAGTCTCCTTCATTCAAAAAGAAAAGAAAGCAAGGCGGGGGGGAGGGGAAAGTCTGAACGTCATCAGACAAATAAGTAGAAAAATAATGCAATTCTGTGCTGGCACGTAACAGCAGGCTGGAACATTTTAACCAGCTATTTTCACTGTGATGTTTAATGTGCCACTCTTTCAGGCACAGTCTGAAATGTATAATTTTCCATTATAGTCCTGTATGTTTGACTTTAATATAATGAAGCCTTCTCCCTTCACTACACCAGAATATTGGGTCTATTCAATTGCTTGTGTGAGGGCTTGGTTTTGACAATGGGAAAAGCTGAAGGCCCAGAAAATGGTGGTGCTTGCAAACCTCTCTCCTTCTCCAGCCTCTAGCCCTGGATAACAGATGGAATCCATCACTGGGACAAGCCTCCAGCAGCACCTTTCCCAGGGAGACACCACTGGTCTCTCTGCCCCCTGCCCCCGTGCTGAGATTTCATCTGTGGGGTACAGGGGTTTGGGGCTTCCCTGGTTTTAATTTTCCTTCTAAACAGGTCAGGGATGCAAATCATCAGGGACAGGCAGAACTGCTCCAAGTGAGGTGAATGGCAGAGACAGGCCCTGCCAAAAACCTTCCTCAGCAGCTGGAGGGTGACCTGGAATGGGTGCCACCTCCAAAAGGATGGGACAGGGGGGCACAAGGGCTGTTCTTGGGGGAAAAAAAGCACAAGATTGCAAACCCAAGCCACGTCCCAGGCATGATTCAGCTCTGCCTCCAGAAGGAAGAAGTTTCTTTCAGGCAGATCTGGGTTGGGAGGGACGCAGGCTGCATCCCAACTGCTTTGTTTGCACAAAGCCAGCAGCCAGCCCTGTGCTCAGGGAGCTCTGCCAGCCCAGCAGGAGCTGTGGCACAGCACAGCCTGCCCGGGGCTGCAGCCCTGGGGGTCAGCAGGAGAAATTGGGGTGCTGCAGTGACACTAAAATCTTGCTGACAGTTGGCAAATCCCCCCCCAGATCAAAGCAGGGTGAGCTTGTTGTCAGCTCGGCCACACCAGAATTGCTGCCAGGTTCATGAACCAGCTCCCAGATTCCCAAACAGGCTCCCAGCATCCTGGTTTCCACTCCCGGGTCCCCAGCACAGCTTCCACCTGATGGCAGAGCCAGTTTTCCCACAAGATCCCATATCCCCCAAAATGTTTTACTGAAATCTGGCCTAGAAGATGCAAAACATCTGTGGAATACGTGATTTTTCAGTCATACAACAACAAAAAATTCCCTAAATAAAATCAATTTCAGGTCAGTTTTCAATTTCCAATGTTTTCACCCATCAGGGAGGGGAAAAATGTTGTGTTTCAGGTTCAATCTGTCTGAGTTGGTGAAGCAAAGGGAAATGCATCATTTCGGATCCAGCATTCCTTTCAATAAATTGGCAGGGTATTTCCAAACAAAGGCAGGCAGATGGGAAACAAAACCATAGTATTTCATTCCAGTAATTTTGAAATGAAATGTTTTGACAGAAAAAAAATAAATTGATGGTGGTTATTCTGAAACACAGACAAATTTATTAGATATTCCAATAACAGAATACCCCATTTTGCCTTAAGGGAAAAAAAAAAAAAAAAAAAAAAAAGAGTCAGTAAAATAATTTCTCCAAACTCCAGTAACTGGCTGGAAACAGGAACACTAAATTGCCCAGCTACCATCTTTCTGCTGCTCCTCCTGCTAATGCCCTTGTTTTCAATTCCTGCTGTAACAAACAGTATTTTAAAGACAAGATACCCATGGACTCCTGGAGCCAAAGTCCATAATAAGGTTTTTAAACCTGTAAGGTAGGTCAATTTTTAGGTTTAATTGCCTTGACAGCATCTCTAATAAAGCAGACCTTTCTATTTAAAAGGTAAAAAGGTAGTGGGGTGTGTGGGGGGGAAGAGGCTGCTGTAAATTATTCACACTCACTCCCTGCTCTGCTCTGGGAGGATTTAAACAATGTCTTTAAAACCCAGAGAGGTGAGGTGTGGATTAACCCCTTGGTGGGAAGGATCCCTCCTCTCCAGAGTGACCCCATGTTGCAATGCAAACGGGCCCTCAGTGGCTGGAGCTGTTAATTTGAGGCAAATTTAGGACTTCCAGCAGCTGAGGGGAGTTCCAGAGGCTGGGATGCTTTGTGGGAGGGTGTTACAGAGTGGGGGTCCTGATCCCAGAGTGGGAATGGGGAGCAGAGCTGAGACAGGAGCTCAGTTTGGGGCAAAGCAGGGGTGGGCACAGCAGCAGCACAGTCCAGTGAGTGCCCAGTTCTGGACACCAGCTCCTCCTGCCCAGTGCCCATCACACCACCAAACCCTTCCCCTAAAATCCTTTTCAGTTCTTTAATTTTTAACCAGGCCATTAAGCACCTAAATGACCTGGTGCACATCCAGCCAACAGTGCAGCAGCACAACACAGCTGCCCAGGAACCAGCACAGCCCTTTTCCTATCCTCAGTCTCACCATTCTTTCATTATTTTAACAGCACAGCAGCACCAAGCTCCACTATTTTCTTTCTTCCTTTCTGTAAAAACTGAAAATTTCCTTCTCTCTCCCAAAACAGCTCCCAGCCTCCCACCCACAGCAATTCCTTCACTTCAGGGCTGTCTCCAGCCCAGATGGTGGAGGGTCAAGCTCTGACAGCTGGCTTGGCAGCACAGCAGCAGGGATGTCATTATTTTTAATTTAATTCTAATCGAGATACAGGAATGAATGTGCAAAACAACAACTGTTTTCCTAAGTCGGGTTTGATCAGTCTTTACAAACTCAGAGAGAAAATGAGTGTGAGGTGAAGAGCTGCAGGAATCACCCTTGAGTGGGTGAGACCCAGGGTGATGGCATGGCCACGTTACCTAGAGCAGGTTCCCCAGGCTGTCACAGGAAGCCACCTCTGCAGCTTCTAATGCAGGGAAAAGCAAGGATGACCCTTCTCTGACCAGCAGCACACCTGTCCCCCTCCCAAACCCCACCCAGCACCCTGAGCCCAGATTCCACAGCACATCCCTGTCCTCAAGAGAAGGTGGCTCACCCCAGGTGAAGCAAATTGCCAGCAAAATGGCTATCAGCACTTTCCTCCCCTCCAGGAAAACTGACTTTAATAATTTGGACAACTTGAAAGGCTCCTGCCACAGGGTAGGAGGTGAATATTCATGAGGGAGCGTTTCCAGAGCAGGGCACAGCAGGAGTGCTGCCTTCCCTGGGCTTCCCCCCTTCCTCACATCTCTCACAGAGGCAACTCCTGAAGTTATTCCTGTCGATTTGCTCCATCCAAAGGTAACGATCAGTGAAATGGGGTTCTCTGGGTTTATCTTTGTATCTCACCAGCTCCCAGAACTGCTCTACACCTCCAGCAACCTCAGCCTCCTGCTCCCAAACCTTATCTCAGCCTCCCCTTGCTGCAGGTGTACCCTCAGTATTCCCAGGGGATCCCTCACAGGCACAGCTCTGCCGTGGGGAAACACCTCCAACGCCAAAGCAAGGGGGGAGCACGTGTGCCCCTCTGGGGCTGCAGGAAAGGATGAAAAAATCCAAAAGAGAAAGGAAAATAAATTAATGTCTGAAAAGGAGAGCCAGGCTCCAACATCTGCTGCTGCTTGTCCAGACCCAGCAGTGGGGAGGTCACCCCAAAATTGCTCCCAGCCCTACCTGTGTCCTCATGATGGTTTTGATGGCAGCTTCAAACTCCTCGGAGTTGTTGTAGTCAACAGTCCACACGTGGGGCTTCCCAATGAAGTCTTCAGCATATGGGTGTTGGGAGGACACCTGAAACACAGCGGTGCCAGCTGGATTTGGCAATCCCTGCTGGAATGGCTGCTCACAGCTGGATGGCAGAGGGGAGCAGCAGCCTCACAGACACAGTGGGGTTTCACCCACTGCAGCAGGGAGTGCTGGAAGAAGGTTTCCCCTGAATCCAGCTGCTCCCCAGCCTCAGGATGATGTGCTATAATTCCCACTGGGTTGGGATGCCCCATTCCCAACAACACTGGGTTCCTTTTGCAGCCTGGAGTATCTCCATCTGTGACACAGGTACAATTTAACCTTGACCTGAGCCACTCTGTGGGTCTGGGTGGCAAAAACGCACCAAAGCAGGGAAGGTGTGTGAAGGCACCACATCTCCCAGCTTTGCCAGCTCTAGAAACAAGGCAGGGAGAAAATTTGCTGCCACTGGAGGCTGGGAAAGCCTGGGAGCAAACAGTGCTGGAAGCTGCATCACCCTGATGCCACGGGCAGCCCACAGGTACTGACACCCTGGCTTTCCCCTGGGCTGCTCACCCGGGTGATTTTTTGGGATCTACCTCTTTTTGTTCCAGCCCTGAGGTGCCTTTTCAACCCTGATCTCCTCTGGGAAGGGAAGAGAGAGGATGCTGAGCAGAGGAGGTGTTTTGGGGGCAGCACAAATCATTGCTGAGGGGCCTGAACCCCTGCCAGCTGGAGGAGAAGAGCTGTGTGGTTTATCCTGCTCATTGCTGCCCTTCTTCATTTCTTTCCCTGCAGATTGATCTCCTCTTTCCCCTCCGGCACATAAACACCCCGAGGCATTTCACAGCCCTCGCCCCGGCTGCTCCAGGCTGAGGTGCAGCCCCAGCCCCACCCGAACGCTGTTAACTCCTAATTCGGGGGGAGGTTCGTGGGGCACTCGAGGAGGGCCAGGACAGCCCAGTCCAGCCCCCCCAGCTCGCTCCCTGCTCGGCGAGGGAGCCTTGCACAGCATTACCCACTTTATGAATAATAAAAGAGGCAATTTTCTCAAGCCTTTAACTTTTAAAGAGTTCCTGCTCTACTTAGATTGAATTCCCAGCGATGGGCAAGCCTGGGAGGGATTTCATGGCCCTGCCAGACTGTGCAGGTCCCGGTGTCCCTCTGAGGGGACAGAGAGATGAGCAGGGGAGCATCACCCCGGGTTGGCAGCAGGGTGTGGGGGATGTGTGGATCTGAGCTGGTGGGGAAGGAGCTGGGGGTCTGCAGAAGGCCCCTGCACCACCTTCTCCCCTGGAAACCCCAAACCCACAGCAGAGAGCCCCTCGCATCCGAGGCAAACCCCCGAAAGGGGACCCCATCGGCAGACACCCACAGCGGAAATCTTGCTGAACATGAAGCAACCTCAGTGTGGCAGCTGCTCTTCAGAATGACCCAAGCCCCGGTGCCAAGTCGGGGGGGCTGCTTGCAGCCCCCAGCCCACACTTGCCTCTCTGGACGTGGGCTTCCCGCGGAAGAAGTCGTGGTTGAGGGAGCTGTGGGGGGGGTTGAACCGGGCCTGCAGGAAAACGCAGCCGTTGGCGATGGCCTCCAGCGGGGCCGGGCCCTCGTAGGGGAACCCAAAGCCAATGAAGAGCTGAAAAGCAGAAACCCAGCCCTGGTCAGTGACTATCCCCACAGGGAAACCTCCCAGGCAACCCACCAGCATCCCCTCGCTGCCGCTCTGCTCCTGCACACCAAACTTGTAATGGGGTTTGACAGGCCGGGCTCGAAATCTGCCCTTTTTCATGAACCACAGCCCAGTTTGCACAGCCAGGAGCTGCAGGTTCCCCCGTGGTGCTTACAGCCATCACTTTGGCCCTGCACGGAGCAACATTGCTTTGCTAAAGCTTTCCGGGCTGGTAAATCAGGAATATTTCCCCCAGGCACCAGCTGAAGGTGACAGGGATATGCCCACACCCACACACTCCAAGAAACCCGTTTATTTTTATCACAGCTATAAGGTGAAAAAAAACCAACAAACCCACCCCACTTAGCAATAAAGGAATTAATGAGGAAAACTTGGTGCTCTGCCTGTGGACAGTCTGCAAAGAGAAACTCATCAGACACACCTTGATCTGAAACGTGCCCTGCTCGGTTCCTGCCTAATGATCCTGGTTAATTATCCCAGCTGGGAGTGCCTGCAAGCCTGGGAGGAGCACAGGTAATGGGGGACGGGGTCCTGGGGTGCCCTCACCCACCTTTGCCTTCCTCAGCAGCTGCTGGAACTCGTGCTGGGGCAGCAGCCCGTGGTTCTTCACGAACGCCGGCACCTCGGGCGGCCTCTGTGTCTCATAATAAACCGTGCCATGGATCTCCATGTACTTGTTGAGGATGGCCAGGAACTTCTCCTTGCCCTGGGGAGGAAGGCAGAGATGTGAACTATACCAAAAGGTGGGCCTTAACTCTGAAGCTGCTGTCCCAGAGCACCTGGGATGTTTCAGGCAGAGGCACAGCAGTGCAAAATCCCCACTCTCCCCCTCCTCATTCCTTGGAAACACATCCTGGACTGCCCCATGCTCCTGGAGAGCCTGAATGGCTGCAGGATCCATCCCTGATCACCAAGTTCCTGCCTTCCCTGTGGCCTCCACGGGTAACTTCCACTCTGGACCTGCTGAATAAAAGGCTTCAGAAGGTTCAGAGGGAAGTTTGCAAAGACCAGAGCTGGCTAACAGCCTCTTATTCCAAGTAACATGTTCCAAGGATTTTCTCATTCAGATTTAATCCTGTTTCACTACCTGGAAAATGAAGAGGGTCATCAATTTTCTTCTCTTGGAGGCTTCCCTCCTTTTGCTCCAAAGCAGCCTTTCATTTTAAGAATTTCTCTAATGCAGAATTTTTTTTGCTTGAAAGAACCACAAAGGGGTCATCCTTTGGATGCTGGATTTTCCAGTGCTGCAACAGCCCAGAAAGAGCAAAGACCAGGGGGAATATGGAATTATAAATGGGGAATTTGAGAAAACTCTATATGTTGCCTTAAAGCCTCCTCAAATGCAGTATTTCTGCCCTCAGCCATGGATCCCTAGACTTCTCTAAGGTTTGCCCAGCTTATTAAAACTTCAGCTCCTATTGTGAGCCAGAGGCAAGAAGTTCAGAGGGGTAGGAAATGAGAAATAAAGGGAAGGGAGGTTTAATGAAATGTTTCTAAATGTCAAAACCATCCTGCAGAGGGTGTTTGGTCCAAGGCTGGCAAATAAGCACCTGGCTTCAGAAGATGGAGGTGGTCTTTGCCTTTCTAGACCTCAAAATAAGGAAAACCCCCTCTATTCTGTTTTTTATCCCATGGAGTAGCACAAGATGGGAAGCAAAGGCCAGGCAGCCTGGCCTCAAGGAAGCAGCAAGGCCCAGCCCCAGCCTCTTCACCCAGGAATAAATGACCCCAAATGCACAGTTTGGGGAAAACTGATGTTATTTGTGAGTTCTGACTCAAAACAGCAAATGCCTGTAGCACCCGGGGCAGAGGGAAATGTCCGTTCTGAGGTTTTAACTCTCTTTAGTACCTTCCCAAATTACCTTAACTAAGCTCCAAGGAAACTTCTGGATAAGAAAGCGCAGGGGAATGGCAGAAAAATAAGCCAAGGTGTTACAGTTCTCCTAAAATGAGATTTAGTGGGTTTCAGTAGGGCTTCTAGGGAGCCCCCGAGCCAGGCAGAGGCAGGGGGGATTTGCTCTCACACCTGGGGAGTGATGGAAAACCCACAAACGCCAGTAAAGAGGAGATGGTGTGCCTGGATCTGGCTCACCACAAGCATTCCTGCTAATTAGCAGCTGCTAATCAGGAAAGCTGGGAAGTGGTGCAGCCCCCACTGCATCAACCCACACCAATCCCAGCAGCTCCAGAGGACCAAGCCCACATCAAGGCAAAATCGACTCCAACAAAACCTTTTCTCTCCCGAGAAGAGATGCAGAGGCAAAGCCCAGCAGCAGCTGGTGTGGTACAGTACCTGCAACTGGAGCAGCCCCAGGCGGTGCACAGAGGGAAAAATGGAAATAAATCAACAGACAATGAGAATTAGCTCCTTTTTACAGCCCGGGAAGGAAAAGCAGCTTGCTAGCTCTGGATAAGGTGGGGGGAGCATGCACAGCCCCTCTGGAGATGCAGGGGGATGTTTTGGGGGGCTGGAGGGGCTGTCCCCATGCAGTGACCCACCCCTCTCCCCCAGGTGTTCCATGCATGGGGAACAAGACCCCTCTTCACAGTGCTTGAAAGCAGACACAAACTATCCCCATCACAATGCAGCAATCACTGCAATTAATTAACGGCAATCATCATAATTAATGACATCAAATCATCGATAGGAAAGCCTCAGCCTCAGAGCTTGCTGGGGGGAAGCTGGGAAGCAGCAGGGAACGGTGTCCCAGCAGCCCCTCCCTGTTTGCTGGGGGCTCTGGACATGTCACACCACTCCCCCAGGAGTGGGACAAGGATGATCCTCCACCAACACAGCCAGATCTGCACCTCAGCAGCTCGGGGTGAGAGCCAGAGGCTGGGGCTGCCTCTGAGCTCTGCCTGTGCCCTGCCTGCCTGGCTTGTCCCCAGCAGCCCAAGGACACCCACCTTCCAGATGCTGGCCTCCTTGCCATACACCACGGCCATGCTGCTCACTTTGTTGGCCTTGATGAGCTGCCTCTCAGTCTGGTTGAGCTCCTCTGACACGAAGCCCATGAAGGAGTTGTCAGGGGTGTGAGCTGTGGGCACCAAGGGAGGAAACACATGGCTGGGCAGATGTTTTTTGGGATGTCCCCGGGGCTGGGGATACAGCCAGAGATGAGCCTGGCTCCAGAGCCTTGCTGGAGTGTGGAGGAAAATGGAGCTTGAATCCCTATCCAAGCAGCCCATGAAATTCAGGCTTCAGAACCCACTTGAGCAGCTCTTCACAGAGTGGGGCATTTTTAAGGCTGCCAGAGGGGCTTTATCCAGCCAGGAAAAAGCAATGCTCGAGTCACCCAGCAGCCAGTGGCACACTGGGCTCCTTTCAGCCTCGCACATCTCCCGTCCACACCCAATCACTGAGCTGCTCTCACCTTCAGAATCCCAGCTGAAACCAAACCAGGCTCTGCAACCAACACCACCCCAGCTGGAAAGCTGCTGGCTGTGCCCTGACTGTGCTGGTCCAGTGGAAGGAGCCTGGTGTCTCTCCCTGGATCATTCTGTAGCCCAGGAGTTGGCCCAGCAGGAGCTCCTTGCGGGCAGGGGGGGCAGGAGCGGAGGAGGGAGGACAGCACTGCCCGAGCAGCCCCTCGTGGAGGATCTCAGAGCCCCAGAACCAGCCTTGATGCCTTAGATTTTAACTTTCATATTTTTCAAATCCTGTAGTGCTCAGTGTGTAACTCTGAAGTGTCCTGAAACCTGTGAGCTGCTGTTCTCTCATGCTGAGATAAACATATCAAAGCCTCTCTAGGCCTGCTCTTCACAGACACCCAGACTACCCTAAGCCTAGAATGTGTAAACCAACATCCTGGAAAGGGGAGCAAACTGAGGAGAATTGCATCATTAACTAAAGTTGTAATTGGCAAATTCATACTGATATGCAAATGGACCAAAACCTGTAACTGTGTGAAGAACTCGTGACTCGGGGTCCATCTTGGGGTCCAGGGTGTGTGAGCAACCTCTGGCTCCCCAGGGTGGGCCTTTGAAGGCCTTCAAATAAATACCCACTTTGATTCCCTTGCTCCTGTCTGGTCTCTGTTTCTAGGGAGCCACTTCAGGCATCAGCCTGGCGACGTTCCCCACTTACGGAACATGGTCATGAACTGGGTGGGCTGCAGGTTCCAGTAGCCCCAGTTGGTGCGGTAGCCGCGCAGCGTGGCGTACTCCTCGTGGTTGTAGGCTGGCTCTGTCCCAAACGTGTCGATGACCCGGACACGGCACCTGCGAGCAGACACTGCCTGAGGACACCTGCTGGCCCCAGGAACCTGCTCTGCACCCCGAGCAGAGGCTGCAGCAGCATCCCAAGGAGCCCTTCCCAGCGCTGCTCCCTCCCTGCGGGACAATTTCCCCTTGCAGGACCCTCAGCTCCCCGGCAGTTGTGAGAGTGATGAACCTCCCAAAGGTTTATTAATGCCTTTCCCAATATCCTGGGAGTGCTGAGGCAGGCACTGCCAGCACAAGGCTGAGGAGAGAAGAGGAACAACGAGCAAGGGAAGAGCAAAACAAGCTGAATGCGAGAGCAAATGCATTTATAATAAAAGCAATAACGCAGCTTGTCATTTTTCTCTCTAATAAAATTGTGTAGGATAGTGGAGGAGATGGGGAAAAACATAATAAATAGCAGGTCTATCAGCACTAAATTAAATCGCAGATTTTCCTAGCTGGTGATGTACCAGGGGATGATGACATTTGTCTTGATGCTCAAGGAGCCAGGGACAGGGCACTTTACAAATTCCCAAGGCTCACACTCCCCTCCATGGTGTGCCCACCCCTGGCTGCAGGAATGGAATGGCAGCACACCTCAACACACTGTAGGCACACTCAGTGTTTGGTCTTTCCTCACCTCTCTCTCTTTTAATGAGGTCTTATCCTAAATACATGAGGCTCAGAATGCCTCATGCTGTGGCAGCAGGGGACACAGCAAGGCACAAACCAGGCAAAAATCAAAGGTGAAATCAAAGGGTCTGGCTCCTTGGACTCGTCATTAGCATTAGTCTTTGCTTGCTAATTAGTGAAATGGAGAACAAGAGCAGGCAGTGGCTTTGCTTACCTGTATTTCTTAAAGGAGAGCCCCATGTGCTGCTTCATCTGCTGGAGGCCGTGGTAGTCGGTGTAAATCAGGTCGAAAGGCAGAGGACTGGTCAAGGGGCAGTTCCCCCGTCCTGGAGGCACCCCTAAGTGACTGGGGAGAAGCAGGAGGGATCAGCCCCCAGCACCACCAAAACCCTGCAGCACAAACACTCCTTTCCTTGCTGGGCTTTGAGCAGGAGCCATCAAACAGCTCCTCTTTGATGGAGGAGGAGGCAGAGGGTTCTCCTTGCCCCAGTTTTTATCTCCCAGGCCGAAGATCTGGAGAGTCCTGGTTCCTTCCCATCTTTGCACCTGCTCCAGCTGAGTTCCTGCTCCTCCCACATGGACTGTGAGGCACAGCATTCCCAGCCAGGGCTCACCAGCATCCCAGTCACCACACACCCTCTCCTGGGCCTCTCTTGTTGAAGACACCAGATTTCGTTTACTTTCATTGCAGTCACACCAGTGACAGACTTGTAAAGCCACATCCTTCCTCTCCTCTCTGCCTGCAAGGCTCCCAGCTGAGCCTAAAGCTCCCTGTTCCCAGCTCCACACGCCTCCCAGCACACCCTGGAATGTTTCTGTTATTCCAGTCCTTACCCACCACATCCCAGAGCATTCTCAGCTTCTCCTTGTCTCTGCTGGCAATGCCTGTCCTTGGATGTTGGGCACATTTCATTCATATTTCTCACTTTTGGTCCTGTTTATGAAATAATTCCATAAAACAGGGGCAGCTGGGCCCTGGGTCTCACTCAGGGGGTTTCCAGCCAGTTCCTTACAGCCACACTCAGGCCCTCTTCCCTCCTCCAGTGGATAAAATGTGTAATGAAAACCCAGATAAACTCGACTGACTGCAATCTCTTTATCAAGACCATCGGTTACCTCACAGTCAGGGTGAGATGTGATTAATCCAGCAAGATACAGGGCTGGTAAACCTGTGGTGTGTCTCTTTCCATTTCCAATTACCTCTGTGAACTGATGAATCCCTCTCTCCAAAGCTGTTCCACCAAGTGTACCACTGATGTCAGCCTGACAGCCCATCTGCTTGTCTGGACCATGTTTCCTCTCTCTCAGGAAAAAAACACAAAAAACCCTGTGACACCTTCCAGCTTCAGCAGGTTTCTCAAAAATCCATGTTGCTTGTACTTGTGATTTCCCAGTGCCAGTTTGCTCAGAAGCTGATTCACTCCTCAGTTTTAATGCTCTTGTATTTTGTTTTTCCTCCTAAAGATGATAATTCCTCATCCTCATAATTCCACTCACACCCAAAAAGCAACAACATCCTCGTGGAAAACCAAACTGCTGAGCTGATTTGGTCCACCCAGGCTGTCTCACTCCCACCATGCAGTTGTCCCATTTTGTTCTCAGTCCTTCCAACAGGGCTGAGGAATTCCTGTTTCATTTCACAAGTCTGAGCTCAGACACTGTGAAATCTCACCCTTAGCTCCTGCCTGCCAGGACGTCTGTCTTTGTTTTCTTCTGGACTCTTCACTTACTCCGAGCCCCTGTGTGGAGATGGGAATTTATCCCAGCCATGCCTGTAGGTATTTTCTCTTCTTTGAGGAATAAAAGTTCTGGTCAGGTTTTACACTCCCAGGCTTTGACTCTTTCCTTCTCTGTGACCTCTCTTAGTGGTTCTCCTAATTTCTCTGCATTTTCCCTTCTGAATCTGAGAGTTCCCTTTCCAGCCCTACCTGAATTGAGACTTTTGTATGATTCTGATGTGGTTCCAAGTCCTTGAGCACCAAGATCCTTCTTCCAGCCCCATCCCAACCTGACACTGGTGAAGGGTCACCCCAACTTCCTGACCATGACAGAGACCCCAGGAAATGTTTAAATGTGGAACAGGCTCACTGGCCAAAGCCAGGAAAAACAGAGAATTTCAGTTTAAGATGAAGAGCTGCTTTTGGAGCTGCTTCACTGCTCTTGTCACAAGGAATCTCAGCATCAGCTCAGGGCAGCCTGGCCAGGGACGCCGCAGGGGGAGCAGGTTTGTCACTTTTTCTTTTTTTTTTTTTTTTTTTCAGTTTTGTCACTTTTATGCACAGTTTTACAAGACAGGACTGATTGAGAAGATGGCAGGAATAGAAAGGCTCTTACCTCCCACAGCCATCTCAGTACGATAAATAGGGCACCAAGGAGACTCAGCCTCCCAGGAAGGCTGAAGGGGAATTTTAAAACCAAGATTTTGTAGAGATGGAATTCTAAACAACACATGTGCTCACACAGTGCTGCTTTTTTCCTCAGTCATCAGCCAAAGAGTGCTTTACACCAACCTGCACTGTGGTGGAACCAATCCATAAACCTTGTATTTAACTAAAAATCCCCAAACCATTACATTGTGCTTGCAGCACACACCACCCTCTACCTGGTATGTGTCACACAAGCTGCTGCACTACAAAATAATCTGTAATTTAAGGCAGCCCTAACCAACCTTGACGAGGGGCTACAGGAGGCAACAATTAGTGTAACTCATACTGAAGCCTCCAAAAAACTTCCCACCAGCTGGGGAGAGCAGGTCTGACTTTCCCAGCTCCCATCAGCACCACAATCTGCCACACATCCCCTCTGCAGGTGCTCAGGGCTTGCCACATCCATTTATACTCCCTGTGCCATGGCTGCGTGGCTGGAATAGCTCTGAGAGCAGGAGCAGTGGCTTTGAGCAGAACATCTCTTCATTTACCCCCCTAAACACTTTATAACCACTGATTTTAACATTCCACTCATGCAAAGCCAGCCTGCACCTCTGAGATG
>VZTR01003996.1:25603-58538 GCA_013400775.1 Chaetops frenatus
GGAAGGAAGGAAGGAAGGAAGGAAGGAAGGAAGGAAGGAAGGAAGGAAGGAAGGAAGGAAGGAAGGAAGGAAGCACAGTCACTGCTCAGACAACACCAGCAAAGCCCCAGGGGCTGAGTGCAGCCATGCAGGGTGGGAAGAGCCAGTGACCTGCAGGACACCTGCATCCTGCAGCCACAGGGCCACCAGCCCAGCAGGGAGCATCCCTGGGGAATGGGCTGGGGAAGGGAGCCTTCCCATGGCCAGCTCCAGGCAGGTGACAGGGGACACAGGGGATGCTGTGTGCTGGCAGCAGGGGACCATTCTGCTCAGATCCAGCACTGGAGCCACAGGGCAGAGCCCTGCTCCAGATATGTCCATATCAGCCCCATGCAAAGCATCACTTCACACCAGTCCTTCCCACTCTCCTGGGATGCAGAAGGATGGGATCTCTTCTAACCACAATGCTGGTGGTGCAGCACAGCACCAGCACTGTCTGAGACACAGGTGGGCAAAGAGCCTCCCTCAGCATTTTCAGACCTCGTGCTTCCAACCCAAGACCTCGATGCAACACAGCACCCACCTCTGCAGCTCCTTCAGGGAGACTGTGACCCTCAGGCTGTGTCCCAGCATGAAGAGGGCAGCCAGGATGTCAGCCCACTGCACCATCTCACCCAGAGGGCCTCCCTTCAGCACCCGTGGGCTGAAAACATCCCCTGACTCCTCTGTCAGGAAGCCAATGTGGATCAAGATCTGCAGAGACAAGGAGAGATGTCAGTACTGGGGAAAGGGACAATTGGGGTTTTTCAGCCCAGAATGACTTATGGTCCTTGATTCCCTGCAACTCCTTTGCAGGCTGTAATTACTCAGGGAACTCAGTTAGGTGTGCAGACAAATGATCTATGTCCAATTAACACAGAGCCAATGGTCAGAGCTTGGCAGCTCCCTTTGACTGCCACTCTGTCCTGGGGCCTGGCTCCTGTTCTCCAGGTCCATCACAGTCTGAACCACAGGCTGGAGCTGGATTTCCCAGGGGCCAAAGGAAAAGGCAGCACAAAAACACCAACAGGAGGGCCAGGAACCTCAGCTTATCCTCAGAGGAGACCTGTCAGACTCCAATGGCAGCTGGACACAATCTCCACCCACCAGGACTCCAAAAAGCCACCCCATTGCTCAGCAATGCCAGTCCTGCCACATCCCAAATGCCTGTGGAGCCTTGTCCACGGACAGCAGACCGACCCTGCAGACCCAAGGGCTTCCAGAAATGGATTTTCCTGCCAGCTGGCTGCCATGCCAGCTGTCCCCACTCCCCGTGTGCCCAGGGGCTCATCCCAGGAGCCCCTGTACCTGTTTCTGGTCCCGCTGGCGTCCCTGCAGCTTCTGCTCGAGGCGCCGCGCCGCCCGCAGCCACTGCTGGGCCAGGTGCCGGATCCTCTTCTTCATGAAGCTCAGGGACTCCTTGCCCGTGCCAATGAGCTCCAGCAGGCCAGCCAGGTCCCTCTGGAAAGCTGCCTAGGGAAGGAGCACGCTCTGCACCGTGAGTGTAGGGAAAGCAGCTGCCAGAGGAGCCCCCGGGCTGCCCCGCAGCCTGCGAGAGGTTTGTCCGTCTCAGCAGAGGAGCTCTGAGTCCTTCCTGCTCCCCTGGAGTTGTCACAGCTCCCCCACTTCATGCCCCAAATCCCAGAGGGATCCCACTGCACCCAGAGCATCTCACAGGGCAAGGAACCCAGGTTCCTCAGCAGAGGAAAGGCATGGACGTGCTGGAGTGGGTCCAGGGAGGCCACAAAAATGATCAGGGGGACGAAGCATCTCTGCTGTGGAGACAGGCTGAGGGAGCTGGGGGTGTTCAGCCTGGACAAGAGAAGGCTCCAGAGAGATCCTCTTGAAGCCTTTCAATACTTACAGGGGCTTTTTAAAAGACAGGGATGGACTTTTTTGCAGGGCCTGTTGCTTTAGGACAAGGCCTTAAACTAAAAGAGAGTTGATTGAAACTGGATATAAAGAGGAAACTTTTCACGGCGAGGGGGATAAAACACCAGCACAAGTCACAAAGAGAGGTGATGGATGCTCCATCCCTTGAGACATTCAAGGCCAGGTTGGGCAGGGCTCTGAACAACCTGTTCTACTGGGAGCTGCCCCTGCCCATAAAGAGCCCTTCCAACCCCAACCACCCTGCGAGTCTATGAAAACCCACGCGGGGCATCACAGCCCTGCTGACACTGAATGTTTATTTCCAGCAGCCTCGATGATGCCAGTGCCTCCCCCCAAAAGCCCTGGCCCAGCAGAAGCCAGGCTGGGCCCACCTTACCTGTGCCCGTGGTGGCGGCGGTGGCGAGGGCACGGCCACCGTCCGGTTTCGCCAGGGCAGGGGGGGACAGAACCACTCGACCTCGCTGAGGTAGATGAGGAAGGAGCACTCGGTGCCATCCACGCCAAAAAACGCATAGCAGGGGTCAGAGGTCCAGCGGGCCCTCATCCACTGCAAGGGGCAAAGAAACACCTGGGGCTCCTGGGGGAAATGTGCCAGCCCTGCCAGCTGTCCCTGCTATGGAAAAACCCCTGCTCTGCATCTCCTTTCTGTGGCTGGGAGATAAAAAGGAAGGGCAGAGGGTGGAGAAAGGGTTGCAAACCCAGCCCCAGTGCCATGGGGCTGATGTTCACCCGCTCGGTGCCTCCAGGGAATGTGGGACAGAGGAAGAGCCAGCAGGGCTTGCTGGGGGTTTCCCTGGGTTTCTGGCACTGGTTCCAGCCTTCCCTGGGGGCACAGCTGTTAATCCCCAGGAAATGATGCACCACAGGGATTTCTTCTGGCTGGCTTTGCTGGGGAGCTGCTGATCTCACCGCCCCTGGAGCAGCAGGGCAGGGAGACAGATCTGCCAGGAGTCCCCAGGGATGATTTCACACGGAGGAGAATAACCAGGGACCAGAGCAGTGATTTATCATCCCCCACAACGGCTCTTGCCAGCCTCTTCCTAATTCAACTACAAAAACAAATCTGCTCAGGGACAGGTTGCTGTGCCCAATCTGTAAAGCACAGCAATCACCAGGAGGGGAGATGGGATTACAGCCTTCCACAATTGCATTACATCCTGAATTTACTCAAATCGTGGAAGTGCCTAGTAGCAGGGGAAGAGAAAAATCCAGTTCCCTCATAGCATTTTCTTATACCCCTCAACATCTTCTCAGGGAGGCTCAGCCCTGCAGAAGCCTGAGCTTGAAACAGGTTGGGAAGAGGAGGGAAAAGGGTGATGCTTTTAATTAGCTGATGTAAATATGCTCTCTGACAGAGCCATCATGCTCTGGGCCAAGTGCCAGGCTGCGTGCCAGTGTGAAGAGCAGGTTGGGTCAGGCAGGACATCTGACTTGAGATGGAGGTCCTGGCCACCTGAGCAAGGTGCTGCTCTGGGCAGTGCTGGACTTGTTCCCCAGGCACCAGGGAATGCTCCAGATATTTGGAGATGATGTGACAGAGCTTCCTCCTCACTGTGCTTCAGGCATTAAACACACAAAGTGCAGGCAGGGAGGGCTGCAGGCAGAGGTGGTGTCACAGCTCATTCTGCTGCAGCCTGTGGCTTCAGTGCTTTGTACCAGTCCAGCTAAAGGTACATTTGGGGAGGGTATTATTGGGGGAAAACAGTCCCATTTCTGTAGCCAAGGCTGCCAGAGAATGCTGGACACCTCCTGTGTGTTTTCTCCTCGAAGCACAGCCCTGCTTTGCTTTCCACACCTTTGGCTCTGTTCCTTCTCCTTCAATGGGCTGCACCTTTCCAATATTAATAAACATTTTATTCTGGAAAACATCCCTCTCCCCATTGCCCTTCCCAGTTTAACCCCCAGAGTCACTTCCCTTCCCAGCAGCTTCCATCCCAGCTGGAGACCCCCTCCCCAGACAGGAAACCCCAACTCACCTCCACCTTCCCAGCACAGTCGGGGTACTTGGGGTCCCTGGGCACCTCACACTGATCCCTCCTGCCTTCCATCACTGCAGAGAGACAATTTGGGCATGGGGAGAACTGGGACATGACAGAGGAGCAGCTAGAAATGCTGGGAAGAGATTGGGATGGGACGGGACGGGACGGGACAGGACGGGACGGGATGGGACGGGACGGGAAGGGATGGGGCTGGCAGCCCCCAAGCACGTTCATTGGTGCCACAGCTGGGCTGGCAGACAGCCCCATCCCACTGGATGGAGCAGAACACCAAGGCACGAGTTTCCCAAGGAAGGCAGTTTCAGATCAGCCTCCATTCTGGGGATTTTGACCATATTTTTTACGGTTGGATCTTCCCATGAGCACAGCAAAACACACAGAGGGTTTGGGGCCTGGGGACCCCCAGGGACACTCACCTTTCCCATTCAGGAGGCTGTTCCGGAGGATCTGATCCACCTTTATTGCAATGTCTGACACGTTCTGAGCTATGGCCTGGATCCTCTCCATCAACCCAGCTGCTGGCTGGAACCTGGGAAAGAAACCAAATTAACCCTGAGAACTTGATGGCTCCCAGTGGTGACACTCAGAGGTGCTCAGAGTGAAATCCGTGCCCTTGGAAGGTGCCAGCAGGTTGAACTTGGCTCCAGGATGAAACATGGGAATGCCTGGTGAAGCATTTAACAGGCAAAGAAGTCTCTGCCTTCCAGGAGTTTTGATTGAAAACCTATTTAAATCAGTATTTATACATATTCTGTCATTTTTTTGCAGTGTGCTGATAAACGTGGATCCACCTGTGCATTTTATGAGGGGAAATATTAAATAGACTGGCAAAAAAAAAGGGTTTTCTTATTTTGGATGTGATGTGTTTGAAAATCCTCTGCTGTGATTATTGGCCTTGCAGTGCACGTAGGAAGCTGTGCTGGGGCTGGGGGGAAGGAGAAAAAGAATAAAAATACAGAGAAAAGAAGGTAAAACTGAGGAGGGATGGGGAAGTTTGTGGGCTTGGAGCAGAGTGATGAAAAAACACAGAGGACACGTGGATGTCCTGAGCCAGCCCATCCACCAAAGGTGGAGGATCAATTTCTCCTCCCAAGGAACAAGTCATAGGACAAGACAAAACAGCCTCAAGTTGCACGTGGGGAGGTTTAGATTGGATATCAGGAAAAATTTCTTCACTGACAGTGAGGCCAGGCATTGGAACAGCCTGCCCAGGGAAGTGGGGATTCCAGGGAATCATCATCCCTGGGAGTGTCCCAAAAATAGACAGGTGTGGTTTTAGGGACAGGTTTTAGTGATGAGCTTGGCCGTGCTGGGTGAATGGTCAGACTCGATGATATCAGAGGTGTTTTCCAACCTCAGTGATTCTGAGATCCAGGTGAGTGGATTTCCAGGACCCCAGCAAGGAGCAGCAGCCAGGGCTGAGCTGGGGACTGCAGCCCCAGCAAAGCTCACAGGCACCTCCCACCAAGGCTTGAGGTCAGATCCCACCAGCTTGGATAGGTTCCATGGAATCAAACCTGGAATCAGCACTGTCCTGGGTGAACAGCCCCACTGAACTCACCCAAGGAACATGTGGTGTAAACAGGGAAACAGAGCTCTAGAAAGAGGCCGAGGGTCAATTAAAACCTGGTGTAACCTGGAAAAGGGCAAAGAGAACTCCACCCATCAGCAGTGGTGCCCTGCCAGGCTTGGCAAGGAGCAAACACCTCTCCTTGCCACTTCCACCACAAACAGCCACCACCTCTGGCCAAGTTATCCCAGTAAAGAATTCCCCCTTCTGCAGGGTTTGGGCTGTAAGTTTTCCCTCCTGCCTCTGAGGTTGTTACAATACAAGGGAATGTCACACGCAGTGAGCAAAACCAAAAGGGCTACCTTGAATACTCGTGGCACAAAAAATATGTGCTGATGTCAGGTCCTTCGTGGTGAAGTTTTATGTTTGTTCTCCAGCAGATCAGTGAACCCAAAGGCTGGGATTTAAAGTACCTCTGTCCTCAAGGCTAAAAAAAATCCTGGTTTTATGAACCGACACTGCTTCGGTTGTTGATTTAAAGTCCATTTGCCAGCAGCGAGCAGCCCACATTTTTCCTTCTGGCATGGTTTACGACCATCAATATTCAGGCTGCATATCTCCACAGGGAGCCACAGATCCTGGGCTTTTAAGAAATAATAATTAAATGCAGAGGACACCATTGCCCCCGAGTCACTTCCAACCTTTGCAGAGAATAAACCCCAGGTATCCTGCTGTAACTGCTGCAGCAGGGAGGCTGCTCGTGAGGCCCTGGGAAAATATGGGCACAAAAATAACCTGAGATAAGCTGTGCTTGTCAGCATGGCTCCAAGGAGATAAAATTGTCCCGGTCTGAAAGCTCACAAACTGCCATTTCTGCAACACTTTTTCCACCATCACACCCTACAGGTGATGCAGAGGCACTCAGGAAACACCTGGGATGGGCAATTCAGGGGGAAACATCACATGGATGCAGTGAATTTACAGCCAGTGAGCCCAAACTCCTGTTTTCAACAGGAAAAGGATGTTGGCTTGGTGAAGATGCTCCCTCAGGTTTCTCCATCACTCACGCCAAGGAGAAAGGATGACCACAACCACAGCAGCACTGCTCTCCCCCTTCAGGGCACTTAGATTCCCCACAGTCCAGCTTCTGCCTCTTCCCAGAAGCTATCCCAGACCTCACTTGCTCCCAAACACCCAAGGAAACAGGTGAGCCTCAAAAACCAACAGCAACCTCAGTCCCCACCTCCTCACTGATGACCTCCAGACCTCAGCTCAGCCAGGGCTGAGCACTGGGCAGCCACGAAAATGCTCTAACAAAAACCAGGATCGTTATCCTAAATAAATGGCTTTCTTCCAGCTCAGCCTTGTCCTGCCAGGCAGCCACAGGGCTGGGTGATGGAGCTGGCCCAGGGTCTGTGCCAGCTTGCCCAGCTCTTGTGAAGCTCCAACTGCTCCCCAAACACAAGGATTTCACCTCAAAGCCCTCAGATGCAAAATGTTTTTCTCAGCATCACACTCTAGCCCTCCAAACAATCCAGGCATTGCATGAGCATCCTCAAAAGACAGGGGATTACTGGAAAGTGACGCTAAAAATGACCCTTGGAACATAGGAAAGTGGAGGGAGAAAGGCAGAAAAGTCCCTTCAAAGCACAGAACCAGGCTCAGATCTCCCCTGCTGCTCAGCCTGGGATGCCAAAGGAGCTGCCTCCAAACCCTCGTGGCTGTGAGTAAGGGATTTCCCACCTGGGGAGAAGAGCCCTGCTCCCAGCTGAGAGCAGTGACAGGTCCCAGTGTTTGTATCTGCTGGGTAACAAGGCCATCACGGCAGCAGCAAATCTCGTGTAAGGCATTAAGGAGGTGACAAGCAGGTTAAGAAAAAGTTACATCAACTATCAGCACAGCGATTTGTCACCGGGGCAGGGGACAAGAAAATGAGGTGTTTAAAGGAATATCTCGAATGTGAAAATGTTCTTTGTGCCTCATAGGAGTGTGATGCCTTGTTGTAAGTAGCTGCAGACACCAGGAAGGACAAGGTAAGTGGTTTGGTTTATTCTGCTCAACGATAGCTCAGCAGAGCAGGATTATCCCACCAGGTGGTTGTATCCAAGCCAGGATGCCAGCACAGCCCTTGCCAGCCCAGCAAAAAAAAAAATCCCCTTTCTTCCAGCACCACCACTGCCCAGGGAACAGCTTTTTGCCTTTTCCCTTCTTGCTTTTTAAATTTTTCCATAGAGACACTCTAAAAGCCACCAAAATGTGCTGGCGCTGTGCCAGCTATTGAAACGACACTAAATTACCACAGCTTTTCTAGAACAATTTTTTCCCTGGGACCTTAAAACCGTTTACTACAGCAAATACAGTACTTTTACTCCTAACCATCAATATTGATTTCGTCTTTATTATTTTCAGATTTATATTTCCCCCTGTTGATTAAGATTCAGATCACACTGTGCCTTATAATGCTCTGTATACAGTATTCATCTCCTTTCAAAAACTGCTATTAAGATGTATCTTTCCCCACTGACAGATCATTTGCCATAGAATATAGCCGGAGGTTGGGTTTTCTGCCACTTTTTTATGCATTAATTTGGTTCCCTTCACTTTGCTCTTGTCCCCAACTCCACAGGACCAGCTCGGATTCAGCCTGTTTATCCCTTTACAAGGCACTGTATGTTTATTGCCTTTTATAAAAGTGGCATTATGAAAAGATGAATCTCTTTCTCTTTGTGTGTTGTCTTCATAATACAAGCCCTAAACATATTTGCTTGCTCATCCGATATTTCTTGCTATTAACTGGTGAAAGCCAAGGCTTTGGGAAGACCAGTACAGATGGAGAAAAGCAGATGTTCTGAAGATAATACATCAACAAATTCAGCATTTGCACAGAGCAGTTTACCAAAGGATTTCCACTTGCTCACTCCAGTGTCTGTGCTGCCATTTGCCTCTTTAAACATTTTTAAGGTTTTTTGCCCAGAGACCTAAAGCAGAGCAGAAAGCAGCAGGGCTGGTGCTGAGCCCTCACTGTTTCACTGCTCTGGGGACACAAATCCCATCCAGCCCCACAACAGCTTCAGTCTCCAGGACAGGGAGCTGAAATCCCACAGGCAGCACTGATGGCCAAGGGAAAAGGATCTTTCCAGGCCTCCTGGTTCCTCCTGCAGCTTGTGAGGTGTTGCCTGTTAAAACAGCTGGGATATCTCCAGGAGAAATGAGCCCCAAGGGCACCTCCAGCAGGTCACACTGAGAGCTCAGGCTGCTCTTCCCATCCATCCATCTGTCTCTTCATCATCAAACCCCTCCACTGGAAAGCACCCAGAGCCACCCACCGCTGTGAAGTCACCAACTGGGTGTCTGGAAAGCTGAGGGGCTCCCAGGGATGGTGGGGAAAGCCCTCATCCAAGTGATTGACAACTAAAAAAAGTCATTTAATGTCCAAGAAGATAGGGAAATTAAAAACTTTGCTCCAGTAATGTAAGAGAATACAAGTAAAACCCATCTATGCTGGAGGAAAAACATTTTTTGAAGTTCCACGCCCTTGTGTGTATCTCCACCTCCTCTCTGAGCTGGCTTGTATCCAAAAATCCAAGAGCCAGGGCTGCCCATGTGGGAGAGGGCAGGACACAGACCCAGGGGGGTTCCTGGGTGGCTGATGCTCTGCCTAAAATTCGTGTCACAGTCCCCTGACACCGATGACCCCAAGACAGGAGGTGTAGCAGGAGAGGCAGCAGTGCCCGGGGCAGGTGCCCTGCTCAGGAGGTTCAGCCTTGCAGTTTGCATTTATTGGCCTTGTAATCCTGGATTTAATCCTCATCACTCCAGTGCTGCTCCCCTCTGAGCCTGGATGAGCAGCCTTGCCTTGGACTGGGAGGGCTGCACACCCCGTGCTGTGATGGGAAGTGCAGGGGGGTTCCGTGTCCTGCCTCAGACCCCTGGGGAGCAGAGCAAAAGCCCAAAGCCCTGGTTATAATCAGCTTGGCAGAAATTTAGAGGAGTGTTAGAGGGGAAAATGTGCAGGGGCTGAGGCACAGGGCTCGCTGCTCTGCTCCCCACTGGGCTGGGCTCTGCCAGGTCACTCAGCTCCTCGGTGCCTCTCCTGACATCAGACAAGGACAGGGATGTGGCACCTGGCTTTGCACATGTGGGAAGGCCCATAGCACTGAGAAATGGGTTTATTCTTCACAGGCAGCTCCTGCCAGTCAACTGGATGAGAAATTAAAATTAAATAATTATTTTTTTTTTTTTAATCAGAGGACAGCATTTGTTCCCAGTGCAATTTCTCTGTACATCCCAATGTTTTCCACGTCAGGGTGAGACAAACAGCTCTGTCTCCCCTCCACGAACACCTGAGTAAAGACCTGAGTTCACTCTGGCCATGTCTGTGCTCACTGGGAATTCACCCTGGGAAAATATCCCTGAGAACATTACTTGGGATGGGAGCATTCCTTGGAAATTCATTTGAAGCAAATACCAGATGATGCATGGGCAGAGCCCTGATTGAACTGCTCCAACACCAAGTTACACAATAAATCACATAATAAATACAGGAGCATTTAACTCACTAAAGTACTTCCATTTATTTTCATTTCAGTTGATTGTGGGTGATATTTCTCACACAAATACTTTTTTAAGAGACCCTGAGCTAACCCAAAGCCCACTGCTGCACACCCCAGGGGAAGACACTGACATTTCAGTCAGCTGGCAATAAACTTCATGAAAAAAATAATGAAAAACAGCTTTCCAACCAAACCCTGTAGCTCACCAACACAGCCAGCAAAGTATAACCAACACCATTAATTAAAATATTGTATCAATGCTATAAAGTGCTTTGAGATCCTCCCCTAGCAGAAGCCACGAGCCCAAACCTTCATTTTCCTCCTGACCCTCAGAGCAGAACTGGGCTGAGCCACACGCCTGGGCAGCTGTGGGTTTATTTATGGGAACATGAGGGATCATGAAAAGGAGGGTTATGGGATCACCACTTTGTTGAGGCATAAATCAGATATGTTTGTCTGCAGGCTGGGAGAAACCACCTTCAGGGAAGTGGGAAGGCACTGCCAACCTCTCAGTCTTGACTAAGAGGGACCTGCCTAAAAGTGAGACAAAACCCACCAATTTTGACCATAATCCTTGGGGCAGAGGATACCCCAGGGCAAGATACATCCTCACCTCCCATTTCCTTTGCCAGCTGTGTGTTTGGTGGTCATGTTCTGTTTAATTTTAGCAGGGGTATTTTGGCAGCCTGTGGTTCCACTGCCAGCACTACACCCCTTTCCACCACGCCCATGCCCCCAAAAGCTGAGAACCCCCTGAGCCCATCCCTCTGTTTGCTCCCAGCTGCTCCAAAATCAGGGAATCTGATTTTCCTTGTAGGGAAAGGCAGCCCCACACCAGCACTGCCCCTGTACAAACCCCTGGCAAAACCAACCACGACACAAAAACACCATTGACTGCATTTGGCCTCAGGTACTCATTCACCAAGAAGCCTCATTTGCCAGCCCTGTGATAAAGGAGCCCACAGTGTATCAATGCTTTGCCATGAAAATAAAATAAAATAAAATATTAAACAAATAAAAAAATATAAAATAAATTACAATAAACAGAAAGCAAAGCCTATTGCAGAATTAGTTTCAGCAAATTGAGCAGGAGGTGCTGGGGGAGGTACAAGCCTGGGAGCAGGAGGGGAAGGTGTGAGTGACCTGGGCATCCCTGGCACCTGTCCTATCACCATGCTGGTGATGCCCAGCACCATTTGGGCCGTGGGGCTCTTCCATGAGGCCACAGCCCCTCTGGAAAGACGGGATACATGGATGGACCCTGCTCACCTGCTAAGCAGCACACAGCCACCTCCCTGCTCTGCCTTAGAGAGAAAAGCAATTTATCTCAGCTGCCCAGGCCCAAATTCCCCCATTTTATGTCCTCTCCTGACCCTGATGGGGACTCCAGACCCACAGCGAGCTCCTGGGCTGTGCCCATCCCCTCCAAGTAACACTGAAACCACCCAGGGCCAGGCTGGAGACATCCTCAGGAGCTGGCAAGAAACAAATCCCCTCTGCCAGGACGGGATGGGCTGTGGGACCTGTGAGGAAGGCGAGGGCAGGGGAGGAAGGCTCCTGTCTCCTGACACACCCCTGCTCCTGCAGCAGAGCTCAGCTCAGCAGAACAACACCCAGCAAAGCCAGGCTGGAGCACAGGACGGGTCTCACCTTCCCTGGGCTGCTCTGAACAGCTTTCCCACCCCCACAGCACCCCCTCCCCTTGCTGAGGAGATGGGGAGGCAAAGCACAGAGGGGTCCAAGACTGCTCCGGGCTCACCTGGGCAGCAGAGAGCACAGCACCTGGCAGAGATTTCACTGCAGCCAGCTCACCAGCAGCAACAATTCAGGAATTAATAGAGCCAGGCTGGCAGGATGCAGGAACATCATCCATTTAGTGTCATATTGCGAGACTTTTAATTACTGGGGGAATATGGAGTCATGTAATGATTACAAGAACAAATACTTAAAGTGTGTGGAAATTAACTGAGCCTTGGCAGTAATTAAGCTTGAAGATTAATCAGTCGTTAGCAAATAACACCCTTTGCAGGCTAACCACCACGTGGGGGAGAGGGGTGAGCAGGGATGCCAGTGCTGCAGACCCCAGCCTTCCCCTCTGCCGTGTCCCTGTGGGATGGGGTGGGCAGGGGCAGCCCAGCTCCTGGAAAAGGGATTCTCCAAGCCCCAACACTGCTGGGTTACAGTGCCAGCTTGGCTCAGCCACTTCAGACCCCCTCCTCCCCTCCCTCCCAAGCACTTTCCAGCGAGAGATCAACACTTCCCCTGCAAACTAATATTTCCCTTACCCAGTAAACAGCTCTCCAGGAGGCTTCCATAAGTACTGGTAATTTCCTTCCCCTCTGATGATTTATGAGGGTTGCATTCAATTAACAGCAGTATTGATTTTTCTGCAGCTGACTGGCAGGCTGCTCACCCTCGTTAGGGAATCCATCCTTCCCTCCCCAGCATGGGCAGGGTGCAGGCAGCCCAGGCAGGGCTGGAGAAGGGATCCAGCAACACCTGGGGCTCACAGGTGCTGCCCATGTCCTTATCCCAGCCTGACATCCCACAAAACTTGTGGGCAGCTCTTCTAAGGGGAAGAAAATTGGAGTTGGGACATTTGGGTTTTTCAAGAGTTTTATGCAAAGCACTGTGAGGGGCTGGTGGGCTACAAATGGAGGCAGCTGTGGAATATTCAATCAGACAGCCCCTACCGAGCAGGGAAGATTTTGGAGCAACATTCAGCTTGGAAAGGTGGGAGGCTTTCCAAGGCAGGCCATTAATTCCACCCTGTATATTCAGACTTCTCCTTGCACTTTCCAAGGGGTAAAGCCATCCCAAGCCTCTGCTCGAGTGGCACAGTGCTCACAGGTTATTCCATAAAGCCCAGCAAAGCCTTCACCTCCTTCTGCTTAGATGGGGCTCTGCAAAACCCAGCCCTCCTGATTCCACTGGAGATCCAGCCTTCAGCAGGAGAGCACTTTGTAAAAACAAGAATTAATCCACTTTTGGGCAACCGGAACCGCAAAGCCCACGCTGGCGGCTGTGCCAAGCAGGGACACTTTGAAGACTAAAATCCCTTTGAAATTAGCACCCTGTAATTGTATTATCTTTCCCTGACAGCCTCAAGTCGGTCACTGGTGATCAAAGAGACAGAGACAGGGAGGGAAGGAGACAAGCCCTTGGTGGAATCCTGGGATCCTAAGGGGGAACAGCACCCCGGTGTCTCTGTGGGACTGATCCGGGTCCAGGAGTCCTTGCTGGGTCCTGGTGCAGCTGGACCCCAAGCCCAGCTCAGCACAGGGGTCCCCAGGACTGCAGCTGGTTACCCTCAAAGGGACAGGGACCTCAGCACCCCCACTCCACAGGGGTTCACACCAGCTGCTCTTGGATTCCCCTGGGATGCTCTGCTCAGCTCCAGAGGGCACCCAAAGCTGTGGGGTCAGCACAGGCCGGGCTCTGCTCAGAGCAGGGCAGCTCTGTACCCCTCCAGCTGCCTCATGCACCCCTCAAAGGGCAGCAGGGACCAGGACGAGCCAAGAAAGGTCAGCCTGGATGAGGGAGCACACGTGGCAGCACAGACAGAGCCACTCAAACCCACAGAGACCCAGAACAGCTGCAACACTTCCAACATATCCCCATCCCCTCTGGCCACAGCCCTCAGCCAGAGCCAGGGCTGCAGGGAAGGAAGGGAACACTCAGGAAATGATTCCCAAGTGTTGGCAAATGCTGCCAGAGCTTCATTAGGGACTGTCACAGCAAAATCCCACCCACAAGAAACTGCCCCGTGGTGGCTGCTTCACCTGGAGATGCTCTGCCCCATGACCAGAACCAGATCCTCAGAGGCCAGGTGAGAACAAGGAGAGGAGACAAATGGGTTTGGATGCAGAATCAAGTTTGAGAAGATTGAGAATTGAGAATCAAAGAGAATTGATTTCCCTGTAGGGGTGATTTATAAGGAGCAAAAGGTGGTAAACTCGTTGGCCCTGACCTTCTGTTCCTGAAAATTAAGACATCTGTAATCTCAAACACTCAGGCCCACCTGAGCACACACACAAAACCTGAGGCTGTTTTGGTGTGGGCCCATCAGCTTCCATCCTCTCTGGTCTCTCCAAGAGATGGCCCCAAAGTCATCAATCACACAGCAGATCTGAAAGACCAAATCCCCATCTGCAACAATAGCTGCCAGCCCATAGAAAAGCTTTTAAGTTTATCTCTTGGCTGCTAGTGTAGAGAAACAACCATCAACTGAAATTACTGGTTCTTTTAACATGAAATTGGCCAAGAAAATCATTAAATGTGAGCAAGCACCTTCCAGTGGCTGGCTGTAATAGTCCTGTCCACTCCTCTCTGGGATTATTGGTGATCTCATTCTCTTGGGTACCAGCCAGCCTCAGAACAACAAAATCCCCAGCACCCACCATGGCTGAGGCAAAACTGTATCTTCTCAGTGCTGGAAAAGATGCTACAAAAAAGGCAGGAGCAGGCATTCCAGGGCTGCCTGTGCAGCTCTAACTCAGGTGTGCAGGTACTGTGGCAGAGCTCAGCCTTTAATTACAGGCTCACTTACTCTGTTTTCCACCACAGGCACAAAAGAGGCCCGTGAGGAAAGCGAGGGAGAGGGATGGAAATGGGAACAGGGAAAAGCACAGCGATGGCAGGAGCTGGAGGTGGGAATGTTGGGTGGGAGCCAGCAGGATGCACCACAGCTCCTGTGCTGTCAGCAGAGGACAGGGCAGGGGTGACCCTTGCATGTCACATCCCTGCCATCCACCTCTCCTGTGTCACCCGAGGCTCCACCTGAACAAAATCCACACTGGCACCTTTTCCACACTGCCACCTTTGTCCCAAGTGCTGCCCCTGTGGTTTTTCCTCTCTGCTCCCCCCCCACCAGTTACCATTTGTGCAGGTCTTGGCATGACACTCGAATTAGTATCAATGAATGTTTAAAGGCTGCCAGAGCACAGGGAGATGTCTCTTTAGTGAATCAGCATGTCACAACAGGAAGGTGTGATGGCATCTCTCACCCTGCCAGCTGAGATGTGCATCACAGGGAGCCAGGGCACCATTTTAAGCCCTTCTGCACATTTTAAGCCTTGCTCAACTCCAAGGCTGAGCACGCCAGCCCTGGATTCCAAACGACCACCAGCTCCACAGCTGCCCAAGGAGCACAGGCACAGAGCAAATGTCCTGAGCTCAGGGAGCACATCCCACACACCAGGGGCTGCTCCAGCCCTCGGCAAGTCCCACCTCCAGCTGCACCAGAGCACAGCAGTGCAGACACTGCCACACTCACAGCTGGGACAGCTGCTTCAGGAAATCGTGGAATCATGGAATACCCCAAGCTGGAACAGACCCATAAGGATCACCAAGTCCAGCTCCTGGCCCTGCACAGGACAGCCCCGAAAATCACACAGTGGGCCTGACAGTGTAGTGCAAGTGCTTCTTGAACTCTTGACAGGCTTGGGGCTGTGACAGGTAATGCTAAAAATCACAGCAAGCTCAGAAACACCAAAAGATTCCAGACATGGCAAATGAGACTAAAAAAGATCTTCCCATGTCCCGTTGGGCCCCAGCACCCCCAGAGAACAGCTCAGCACCTTGAGGTGTTCTGCCCCTGCAAAGCCCCCGCACCCAGCGCTGCCCCACAGGCTCAGACTGACCTGTCCAGAGGGAATCGTGCTTCATCCCCTTTGTGGAAGTCAGTGCTGTTCTCCAGCCTGGCCAGGATGTCCATCCTCTTCATCAGCATCTCCAGCATGTCGCTCATCCTCCGCAGCAGCCCTCGGGACTCCAGCGCGCCCATCACTGCAGCACACAGAGAGCAGCTGAGGCACGGCCAGGGCTGGCACTGGCAGCCCCCGCCCAGGAAACCGCCCCTGCCCACGGCTCCAGCCCCAGAGCTGCCCCTGCCCCCCGGGTGGGCTCCGTGCTGTACGGACCGTCACGGTGCCCTCCCTGCCTCTGCCATTGTCCTGTCCCAGCAGGGTAAATCCTGCCTGTGCCCAAACCCAGCTGGGCTCCTCCAGCTCGGGATAGCCAGTGGTTATCTCAGGCCTGGATCCAGCCCCCCTCTCCAGGCATGAACTCCTGACTTATCCACCTGATCCAGCCTGTCCCGAGGGTTTATGGCAAATTGACTTTATTCCCAAGTGCCAACCAAACAGCCCTTCATTTGGCACTTCTGTTTTTCACTCTCCAGGACCCACCTAGCCCAGCATCCTGCCTTTGACAGGAGCCTTTTTAAGGAAAAACACGGGAAATTGAGCAAAGAGGTGGTCCTCCCCCAGCACATCCTCCCATCAGCTCCAGATTTTCCTGTTACACAGAAGAAGAAATGTTCTGCCCAAATCTGCACTGGGGTGGGTGGCCCAGCACTGGAAATAGCTCTGTCTCAAGTGCTGCATCTCAGAAATGCTCCCCAGCAGGGGAGGCCCCAATTCCCAGCCCTATTTAACACCGTTTCCTGTGGGTTTGCACAGCACTGACCCGCTGCCACATGGAAAGCACAGGGGGATCCAGGAGCTCCTGGCTCCCAGCTTGATTTGCCTTCTAGTGACAGGCAGCCTGAGCCCAGAGCCAGGGAACAGAAAATAAAGATCCTGCTTCACCTCAGCTCGGCTCATTTCACGTTGGTAATAACTTAATCAGTGCATAATCCCCTGAACCTCTCCCGTTTAGCTTATCTCTGCCATTCCACTCACAGGTGCTTTCCAAGAGGCAGCACATATTTAATTTAGGGAGCAGCAGGAGATGGGGGGGTGGCACTGGGAAGGCAAGAGGCTGCTGGACACCCTGGGTGGCCATCAGGTGGCTGTCAGGACTTAAAGACACCTCATGCACCTCCAAACAGATGCACAACCAGTCTTGCAAAGCCAGAGGGAGTTTGGGATCCCCTACCCCGGCACAGGCAGGGCAGTGGGATGGAGCAGGGCAGCCCAATGGTGTTGTGTGCCAGGGACAGCCCTGGCAGGGGCTTCTCCTCAGCACAGGAGCTGAATGAGCACATGGAGCAGCACAGAGGCCTCAGTGAGGGCTCAGGGTGTTCAGGTGAGAGCAGGGTATGGCCATGGTGGGATCAGGGCACCGTGACAGCTCCTGCTCCTGCAGAGCTGCAGCCCCAGCTCCATCCCCAGTCCCCCAGGAATTCACAGCTCCCAGGGGTTGGGGAGGCTGCACTGGCACTGCAGCTGAACTGGAGGCTCCAGCCCCTCACACTGATGCCTGCTCAGAGTGAGCTGGAGCAGAGGGCAGGCAGAAGGAGAGGAATAAAGCAGGGATTTATTTATTGCAGGGCCTCCCAAGGCCCCACCCTGGCAATGGCAGAGCCCGGCTGCAGCCCCTGCCAGGATGGGCCTCAGCATGGACACAGAAAAGGGGCTTTGGGCACAGGGCTTCACCCTTTTCCAGCTCTGCTCCATTTGCAGATTGAGGGGAGCTGCCCAATTAATCACTTGGAATGATGAAGTTCCATCCTCCTTGCTTGGCCTCCTCTTTTTGACGTTGTTTGTGCTTTTGGGGCTGAGGTTGGGAAGGATTGTCCTTGAATCCTGAGCTGGAGAGAATTGTTGTGTCTGACTGCCCTGTGAGGAGAACTCAGTGACACTGAATATGGAGCTGAGAGCTGCACACTAAAGCAGAACAGGAAAAAAACTGAAAACTTAAGGCATCAGCACCGCTCTGCCAGGTTGTCACCCCGGCAGGCGCTGGGGTAACGTGGGATGGCCGCGGCCCTGTGGATGCACAGCCCACAAACACAGGGTGTGAGCCAGCCCTTCACCCCTGCAAGAAACTGACACTGGGCCAGCCAGACCTCGCCAAAGGCTGCCTTCCACGCTGCTTGGCTGAGATTATCTGCAGCACATTATTTTTCCTGACGCTATCTTACAAAACAGAAGAAACGCTGAGAGGAAAAGCAATTCCTCAAAAAAAAAAAAAAAAAAGACAAACCACCATTCATGGAGATTGAAACTGGGCTCTTCCCCAAACATCCCCTCAGTTCCATGGCAAGAAGTCAGTGATTTCTGCTTGAATCAGTGGGTGCCCCAGGTGCCGTGTAGCCCCAGAGCTTCCTGGGTGGTTTTGGGAACACAGGAGCCACCTGTGCCCGTCCCACCAGGAAGGTCACTCTGTCCCCTGGGTGATAGAAAAGCCACAGCCTGTCCCACTAAAGAGCAGCAGCACTAACGAGCCTGCAATTAAAAGATGCTATGGGGGTAAAAAAAGTGGAATCTTGGAACCTGAAGCTCCGTTTTGACAAGGGCTGCCCCAAACACAGCTGAGCAAATCAGGAAAAGGCACAGCCAAGGGAAATAGAACAGCTCTGAGGTGGGCTTAAATCAGAAAATCCACTTCAGTTATTTGTCCACAGGCTGAGCCCATTCCAGTGACATCCCTCCCACAGCTGGGCTGTGTTCCTGGGTTGCAGCCCCCAGCACCCTCTGTCCATCCCAGGACTGGCCACCCCACAAATGGGAATTTCTACTCAGAATTTGCTCCTGCTCTGATGTATCAGCATGGCCAAAAGGTCAGAGCTTCGACCTTGAATTCAGTTTTGGAGTGAGACAGTGATCACTCATCCTGTGCCACAGCGGGTGGGGCTGGAGGGCAGGAAAAGGACCTGACCCAACCCCTACAGATGGCCAGAAGGGCTGAAACCACAACCACCAGATTCCCATGGATGGAACCCATCCTGGCCTGGGGATTTGGATCCCAGCTTGTTCGGGGGGGTCAGGTTATGACAGTTTGCTGGGAATTCATGAGGATCGTGCCTGGGAAGGAAATGGAGATGGAGATTTCCTGGCAATCCAGGTAAGGATGTCTGCTCCAAGTCCACACCACAGAAGCACAGCTGACAAGACAGCTCTGCTCCCAAATCACAAATGAGGGATGAGGATATTCCCACCAGGGCAGAAATCCATTTCCCTCAGGATCCCAGAGAAGCCAGCAGCAACTGCAGCCACAAGCTGCAGCTCTGCACCCCACCACCAGCCTGACCCCTGACATTCCCATTGGCTTCCCTGAATTTCCCTGAGATCTCCCCTCCTGTCACTGCCACCATCCAATTCCCTGCTGGTTTCAAGCCATTCCAGGGTGCTTTTCAACAGCAAAGCTCTGAGCTTTGCTGTCAATCGTCAGATGAGAGATTCCTTCTCAAACAAAGAAACTAAAAAAAAACCCAAAAAGCAAATACTAGTAAAAATAGTAATAATTAAAAAAAAAATCCCATCTTTCCCTGTGCTATCTTTTGGGGCAGCCTGCCAGAAAGCAGAGCTGTGGCAGGACACATCTCCCCAGCCCTCCCCTGGCACTCAGAGGTGAAGTCAAAGCTCTTCCACATCAACACCTCTCTCTGTTCCTGCTCTTTGTTGTTGTTGTTTTTCCAGCAGCTTAAGGAAGCTAACAACGACCTGACATTTTTGGCAATGATTATTACATCTCTTGGAAAGTGTGTCTCATTAAAACCAAAAGAAAGGAGAAAAAGTGCTGAAGCGACTCTTAAAAATGCAAGAGCCAGGATTAATTTGTTAACCTGAAACAGACTCAGACACCCACCCAGGGCTGCTCAGCTGCCTGAGCCAGGCACGGGGATCCAGAGGATGGAGGAGATCCTGGCCAGGACCTCAGGCTTCTCCCTAAAGCCAGAGATGAAGATCCCCAAGGAGATTTTACCCACAGCACTGCAGGCAGCCAGGATAAACCCAAACCCACCCCAACAGCACAAAACCCCAGCAAAACAGTTCTGAAAAATACAACAGTGCTGAAAAACCCCTTTCTTTAAAAAAAAAAAAAAAAAAAAACAAAGCCACCAAGCTGCTGATTGCAAAGAGAAAATATTCTAATTTCCCCTGATAATCAGCAACGATTGGGACAGCAAATACAAGTAAACCTGACCGACAGATTAATTGGAGTTTGTTAAAGTATGACAGGGTTTTGACAGCTTCCCTGAGTGGCAGCCACGCTTTCCAGGCAATCACTGAACTGACAGAGGTTTTCATAGCAGCACTAGGAAATAATGATTGCAATCAATCATATCTTACCGGATTTCATGAGACATGCTGGTAAACACAGCAGAGGGAGGAGAATTATTTATGGGGCTTCTGAAGAGCACACAGCTAAGTAATTGGATGAAGTCAGGGGAAAAAAAAGGAAAGCAACCCCTAAGGGTGACGTCTCGTGGAAGAAGGAATAACTTCTCTGTGAAAGCAGTGGAATAGTCAACAGCCAATATGCTCAAATTTGGATGGGTTGAAACCCAAGGGAATTTACTAATGATGCACTTGTCTTTAAAATACCTCCTTGGAGTGAAAGCAGCCATGAGCAGGCAACACCCCCTGCCAGTACCTGCCCCTGGAAGCTCCAGAAGAGGAGCCAGGATGAGCACTCAGGGGAGTTTTGCTGCATGTGCCCACCTGGATTCAAGGGTGAAGTTCAGTGGAGCTCAAGGATCCTTGTGGATCCCTCCCAGTTCAGGATTTTCTGTGTTTCTACGATTCTCAGAGCATGCAGGAGTGGAGAGCAGCTGAGAAAGGAGCATCTCTAGTGCAGGGAACACCCTGCTGGGCAGCCCAGCGCAGGGCTAGGACCAGTGGGGCTGATGAGAAGTGCTGCTGGCAAAGCCCAGGCTTTGCCTCAGGGAAAGGAGCAAATAGGAAGGAGTTTCCTTGTGTTTTCCATGTTTTGGGATCCAGAGCATCCTCCACTAGTGCTGACTTTGGGAGCCCTCTCCAGCCAGCACTTCCCAAGCATGGATGGAGTGTGGAGGACGTCACCCTGTCACACAGGCCCTGGGATGCTCGGCCTGAGGTGTTCAAAAGGAGTTCAACCCCTCAGGAAAATAAAAATGGCCCTTTGGGGCATGTCCCCATGTGCTGATTTCAGCTGGGGTAGAGTTAATTTTCTTCCCAGTGGCTGCTGTGGGGCTGTGCTTTGGAATTGTGCTGAGCACAGGGTGGATTTTACAGAGATGTTTTTGTTATTGCTGAGCAGGGCTCACACAGAGCCAAGGCCTTTGCTGCTTTTCACTCTGCCAGGCTGCTGAGGAAGCTGGGGGTGCTTGGGAGGTGACACAGCCAGAACAGGGGACCCAGGCTGACCAAAGGGATATTCCAGACCCTACAACATCATGGTCAGGGTATAAAGTGGGGGAAGAAGGAGAAAGGAGGGTTCTGGCATCAGTCAGTGAGCGGTGAACAATTGCACTGTGCACCACTTGTTTGTTTCTTTTTTGTTATCATCATAATTTGCCATTGTTATTGTATTTTACTTTGTTTTCAATTAATAAACTTTTCTCAACATGCGAGTTTTACTCCAATCCTCCTCCCCATCCCACAGGGATGGGGGAGGTGGGTTGACAGAGGGGCCTTGTGGTGTTTAATTTCCATCTGGGTTTAAACCTCGACATCCATTTGGCCACTTGGAGTGACTGAAACCTCCCCGATGGCAGCTCCCACCCCTGGGTCACTCAGCCCCATCCTGCTCAGGGAGTCTCACACTGCTCAGCAACACTTTTGTGCTGAGAAGGTGGGGGGAAAAAAGCACATTTCCACCCAAACCCAAGTTATTTCAAGGGCAGAAAAAGCCTCCCTTTCCCTGTGGGGGAGAGCAAGGCACAGCCTCAACCCACGTCTCCACAGACCCGTGGGAACAGCACCAAAGCCTCTCCCTGACATTCAAAATGCAATCCCACACTGGATTCCCAATTTCCAGAACCTGGCTGGTTGGCTGTTGGTCCCCTCCTTTCTCAGCCCTGTCCCAGCCCTGCCTGGCCACCCCACACAGCTCCAGGACAAGCAGGGGATTTGCTCAGACATAGTGAGATATTGCTTATGTCCATTGAAAATACCAACTGAATTAATTTCAATCTAAAGCATCATTTGCTTTGGTTTCCTCCTTTAAAGGACAACTCCAGGCTACTTAAACCCCTCAAAAGGTCTTGGAAGATTTATTGCAGAGGAAACTGGAGGATCTCCAGTGGGGTTGAGGCAGACCCAGGCCTCACTGCCCAGCTCCTCAGGGTGGTACCCAGGGCTGTCCTGGGGATCCCATCCTCCCACCCACCCTGGCATTTTCCCAGGGAGCAAAGCCCCAGCCCTTCGATTGTCTGCCCCTCTGATGTTCCTCTGTTTACTTTTGTTATCGATTTTGATTCAAGCAGATTAAAAGACCAAAGAGCCAACTAGCCAAGGACTAACTCTGACACAAAATCCATTGCAATCACAGCCCAGAGACCCAGCGCTAACTGGAAACAAGAAAGCCCAAGGCCAGGCTCAGGTTGGCAGCAATGGCCACCTCCTGTCTCCATCCCTTTGGGGAAGCTGCTCCAGGGATGGACAAGGTCCCTCAGGGTGGCTGAACCCCTTAAGGGCACCCATTCCCCAGCACGGGCTCCCAGCCAGTTCCTGCTGCCAGCAAATCCGCCCACATCTGCCATTAAACTGCTACAGATTTATTAATTTACAGAACTCACGGAATGTCCAGGTCGGAATTGACCTTCAAGATCATCAAGTCCAACTGCCAGGAGTCCCCCCCAGGAGGGTTCCTGGAGGGGGCTGGTTACAGGAAACCACCCCGAGGTGTCCCTGGGGCTCTGGGGTCTCGTCCCTCCCTCCTTCAGCTGCAGGAGCCCCAGCTGAGCCTGCAGAAGAGGGTCCCAATGCTTTTCTACCCAACCAGCTCTCCCTGTCCCTCCCATCTCAAAGGAAACCCTGCAGGAACAGCCTGCAGCTCCACTCAAACACTCCTTATTTCCATACAAATAAGAAAAGGCAGGAAAATGAACAATACAGACACTCACACTCCCAGCCAGGAGCGTTTCATTGCTGCAAAGGAGAGCACAGGGCTGTTCCCCCCAAACTTTTATTGCTTCTTACCCTGCCATACACACAGCAGAGACCTGTGTCCCCTCTGGGACATGGGGACAGTCCCACGAGTCCTGCCAAGAGCCATCACTGCAGGTAAAAGGAGCTGGGTCATCTCCTCTCCATCACAGCCCCCGGGGGAGTTGGAAGCTGGGGAAGAAGAGATGAATACACACAACCCCAACACAAGCTGCAGTTCAGCTTTTATTTGTTTTAATATATTTTTAACCCATCTTTCTTCCTCCTTTTTATCCCCCTTTTGCTTTTTCTTTTAAAAAAAGCAGCAGCAGGGAATTTTTAGTTGCTTCTCTATTGCCAGCCAGCACTATTTTAAATTGCATTTTAAGCTGTTCTGCAGAGCTTCAAACACCTCACACTGCAGGAGGGGCTCCCAAATTACAAGATTAACATCGATTTTAAATTGCTTCCTAAAACACAAGGGCTCCAGCATAGGGATGGATCAAGGGCAGCTGCTGCAGCAAAGCCCTCAGGACACCAGAGCTCCTGGGGCATTGCTGGACCCCACACTGGGGTGGATGCTGTTGGTATTGGGGGCAAACTGGACCCTGGTTTTGCAGCTGAGACCCCCAGTTCCAGGTGAAAAGCTGCACACACAGGTGCCACAGGACAGGGACAGCCCCAGAGTGACTCCTCAGACCCACGAGCCTGGGACCAACCTTCAGCTGGGTTCCTGGTGTTTACAAGAGGAGTCCCTGCAAGGGCACCAGCATTTAACTCAACAAGTTCTTCTAGGAAAGGAGGGGTTGCACCCAGCACTTGCACAGCCCAAAACCAGCCCGTGGAAGGTTCCAGGAGGCTCAGCACCTCCACCCCTCCTCCAGCTCTGCACATGCAGCCACACAGCCCACAGCCACACTCACAGCTGCCCCAAAAAGTTCTGCTTCAGAAACAGCAGAACCTGCTCATTTAACATTTCTAAAATGATCATTGTTACTCCTTCAGCCCAAGAGATTGGCCAAACAGTGCTGGGCATCCTGCCACTCTGCATCCAGGGGAAAATAAATCATCCCCTTCCTCCAAACCCATCAATCTTCAGCGAGCCCAGGGGCCAGATCCTCCAAGCAGCAGCAGAGCTCAGAGCAGGGCCCTCAGAGCTGGGGGGCATTGGCAGAGCTGCAGGGTGAGCCTCAGCTAATCTCTGCTCGAGCTGAACCCAGCCCTGCTCTCTCGTTTAAGCCAGAGAAACAAATAAATCAATGGGAAAACCCAGCTTTTACAGAGGCTGCTATGGTTCCCACTGTGCTAGTTTTATTTTCTGAAGTACCTGCTGCCTCCCGGGCTCAGGATGAATTTTGATTTAGGAGTGAAAAGGGGTAATAAAAGCATAGAGAGCCATTAACATTCCTCCTGGCCGTGGTGGGGTGTTGGCTCATCACGAGTTGATGGAAATGCCATTTGACTTCCTTATGAGCTATAGAAAATCAATTAATTGATTTAATCATTCCCTGGGTGTCCCTGCTTATGGAGATAACAGAGTGCCAGGGCAGCAGGATGCTGCTCCTGCCTCCTCAGACACAGGAGCAGCAGGGAAGGAGCCAGCACACGTCCCTGCTCCGAGGCCCTCATCACTGCTGCCCCAGTTCAGGATGTGTGAATCCACACTTCCAATTTTCCAGTTTGGTGGCATAATTTTTTTCTCTTCTCTTTAAGCCTGCAGGCTTTCAATTCTGAGCAGCAATTGCATCAAACAGGCAGTTCTTCAGGAAGAGACATTGTCCCAGGGTGGATTGAGCCTTACCCACTGCAACAGCAGCCCTGACACTTCTTTTTACCCCTCTGTGCCCTGCAAAGCACCAAGCTGCATTTTGCTTCCCCAGCACTTCCCCACAGAAGTGGGCAGGAACCTCCAGTGTCATGTGGAACCCCAAGGATGCCTTAATTTTCCATATTTCAATAGCTCTCATTTCCCTGCCTGCAATATCAATTTAATAAGGGCTGTAAACTTTTACACTTGGCACTTTCAACTCCCTTTCCACAAGTGGGTTGGGGAGCACAGGGCACAGAAGGAGGGATGCAGAGCTGGCAGCTGAAGTGGGGACACCAGCACAAGCAGGAGAGGCCACAGGCTTTTAACCAGCCCTCACTTTCTCCACCCAGGCAAAACAGTGGTCTGCTCCCAGAAAAATGCAGATTAAAGCAGCAGCTGGCAAAGGGCAATGTTTGGGGCAGAAAGGCCTCACCCTGCAGCTGGGCTGTGCCTGGCTTTGGTGTCTCCGTTACCTCCTCTCACCCCACCAATGCCTGGATAAGGAAGGAAGGGAGGGAACGGTGGGAGCTGCCAGGGCTCAGCATTTCCAGGGGATCCCGAAAGCCAACCCCACTGCTCCAGGAAAAAATCAAAAGCCCATCAGCTCCCAGCAAAGCTCCTCACCAAGGAGATGCTCCCAGCATCAGCCAGCTCCACTTGGCACCAACCAGACAACTTCTTACAGCATCAGCTGGCTGCTCCAAGGACTCATGGAGTGGCTTTGGAAGGGATGGATGCAGAGAGGCTGGAAGTGAGCCCCGAGCACTGAAGAGCTGCCCAGCATGCTCCTCCACATGGCTTCCCCCTGGCTGGCACCCACAGGCTCCAGGAGAGTCTCACCCAGCTCTGGATGCAGCAGCAGGAAGATGAAGCACTGGGGATCTGCAGGGCCCAGCTGGTGCTGAGGAGGTGACACCACACCTGGGACAACAGCCTGGGTAACAACCCCACAGGCAGTGCAGGAAGAGGGGATGGGAGAGGGGAACCTCCTGTCTTCTGAGGGAGTTTTAACTCTGGATTCAGAGCCTGAGAAGTCTCATCCCTCCTCCTGGAGCAGCATCCCGGGCACTGCTGATCCTGACAAGCTGCTTACAAGCGCTGCAGTTATCCAGGGCTGCTCAGCAGACAACATCAAAACATGACACCCAGCAGCCCGGGAGAGGGTTATAACTCACTCAGGAAGAAACTGGGGATAATTAGCGCCGGGTTTGCCGAGCAGAGCCCGCCCAGCTCCCTCCCTCCCCTGCCCGTGTCGCCCGTCACTGTCACTTGCTCACACGAGTCTTCACAACTGGTTCTCCTGTCGCCTCCGCTGAGCGTTAAAGGCAGCAAGATAAATTTATAACTCACATGACTCCCTGAAAGCAAAGGGAACACAAACATCTCTGGAACCACACGCCTGTGTGCTGCGTCTCAAGGAGGCAGCAGCCCAAGCCCTCGCTCCTGGGTGTTCTCTCCAGCCAGAGCAGTGAGAAAAGGGATTCCCAAATCCACAAGGCAACTTTTGAGTATTGTCCCTTGATGCCTGAAGTGGCTCCCTAGAAACACAGACTTGACAGGAGGAAGGGAATAAAGGTGGAGATTTATCTGAAAGGCCTTCAAAGGCCCACCCTGGAGAACCAGAGGCTGCTCTCACAATGCACCCCAAGATGGACCCTGGGTCACGAGTTCTTCACCCCTTTAGAGCTTTGCCCCATTTGCAGATCAGCATCAATTCCCCAATTCAAACTTGAGCTAATGATGGCATTTCCCCAGCTTACCCTCCCTTCTCTAGATGTTGGGTTCCACATTTTGGGCCCAGGACAGTCTGGATGTCCTTGGAGAGCAGCTGGGAGAGGCTTTGTTATGTCCATGTGAAGATGAGAGAGCAGCAGCTCCCAGGCTCCAAAACCCTGCAGAGTTACATACTAAACACTACAGGATTTGAAAAATATGAGAGTTAAAATCCAAGGCATCACCCCAACCCAAGCTCCTGTCAGAAGAACTGTGTGCTCTGCCCAGAAGCAGGCTGGGATCTATCACAAGTGGTAGCGACCCGAGTTTACAAATGGGTCCTGAAATAACTTTGCTGAGAGAGAGGGAGGGTGAACACACCTGTGTTTTACTTTAAAGCTCTCTGGGGCTGAGCAGTGCAGTCAGGACAGAGCTGAACCGAGCTGGGCCCTCCTCTGCTCTCAGCTCTCACAACGAGAGAGCACACAGTGGGTCAGGATTGTGGACACAGACCTGGTCCTCCTCCTCCTCCTCCTCCCCTCCCAGCACAGCTGACTGCGAGGGGGGATGACAGAGTTACTCAACCTCACTCTGATCATCAGCAAATCCAAGCTTGACCTTTCTGCATCCTCTGTGAGAACAAATGGTGATGTTACCTGGCCATGCTAACCCAGCTGGGATGCTACTGGAGCAGAAGGAAAAGCAGCAGAGCCGGGAGCAGCAGCAAAGGACCCCTCTGAGGAGATCATGTAGGTTCTCACATTTCTATTTGGCCTCTCTGCTCTGTTCCTCAGGGAGCAATCCCAGGCATTGAAATAACATCAGATCCTGTTGCTTCACGGTGCTGTGGCTCTGAAATGGTGAAAATGCCCTACAAAACCCCGAGCAACCTTCAGCATTCTCATCTGCAGCACAATTCCCACCCCTCCACAACATCCCTGCTCTGGAGAGAAACAGCAGCCACAAATAGCAAAGCTTACAGCTGTGCTGCACAGCCCTCAACATCTCCCTCTCTCCTCTTCTGTGTTCACTGATGGAAGAAATCGCTTTAAGCAGGTGAGACTCCAGGAACTGGAGCAAGCAACAGCAGCAGGAGAGGCAGAGCACTCCAGGAGCTGGAATACTGAGAGGGCTTGAGGAGAACAAGGGCAGGATTCCTGCCAGGTGATGTTAAACACCATCTCCAGCACAACATGGCTTGGCTGTTGGCCCTGGATCTCTCCTGAGAGTCCTGTAGCCCAGCGTGGCAAACCAGAGCCACTCTGACAGCACAAGGAAGCCCCAGTGCTCAGCTTGCCCCGTGGTCTGCATGTGGGACAAGACACCCCAAGCCAGCAAGGGGGGGCTTCCTCAGAAGACTTTCCCCATAACTTTTCCACATCTATCTTCATTCCCTCCAAAATGAACGAAAAATGGCCAAATCTTTTTGCAGCAGAAGCTGTTCTTTGGTGACCTGCAATTCTGCTGTGCCACAGACCACGGGAAGTCCCTGCAGGGGCTGGTGCACTGCCCATCTCCAGACAGACTCCAGGCCGAGTTACCATTGCCCAGCTGCAATGTCCCAGTGGTGTAGGACTGGGAAAACCTCTGTTCCAGCCCACAAGCTGCTTATCACCCCATTAGGGTCCATATCCTGCAGCCCTGAGGAGATCAGACCCAAAACGCATCTCAGCAACCTAGGACAAGGTGCAACAGCCTTGCAGAGGCTGAGCTTCCCCCCGTGCTTGCTTCTGTTTTCCAGCTTGTGCTTTAAAATCAGCTCCACCCCACCTTTATCCCATTCCCACCCATCCCAAAGCTGGGGGGGAAACACAACACAGGAGCCCAGTTGTGGTCAGCCACAGGAAACCAGCTGGAGATGCTGCTGGGAGCTCGTTTTGGGGTGGGGAAAGGCAGGTGCTGATGTCTCCAGCTGAGCAGCAGGAAACACTTGAAAACAGGTTAAAAAGACAGTTATGGGAACAGCAAACACCCAAACTCCAGCTGCTCAGCAAACCCCCACTTCCCAAGGGCAGCAGGATTCAAGGAGCTCAGCACCAGAACAGCAGTGACCTCAAGCACAGAGAAACCTGTGAACCACTCCAAAGCCTTCTAGCAAAATCCCAGCAAGGGCAGCTGAAATCAAATCAGACCCCTCTGACAACAAGCAGCAGCCCAGCACGAGGGCAGAGCTCAGCTCCAGCTGGTTTGGGATATCAGGACCTGTCCTACACATCCCCTGGGTTTGCAGCAAATTCCTCCAGCACCTCATCCCCAACCCTGCTGGAATCAACAGCAAGAGGAATCCAAAGGCTTTTGATTCTTTGAAGCAGCTACAGCAGTTGCAGGCAATATTCCAGCCACATCTAATCGCATTTTAACACTTAATAACCTATTTTCTCCTGCTAATCCCCTGCAACAGCAAGCTCCACCAGCGGGATGTGCATCCCACCAAAACCAGCCTGGGGCACAGCCATGGGCTGAGGGACCACGGCCAAATCCCTCCCAGCACCACAGTTACAGAATTTGGTGCTTTCTCAGCATCAACCTCCTGCCCCTGTCAGTAAAACAACCACAGGAAAGATGCTTGAGGGGGAAAAAGGATGATCAAACATATTAAATTCTAAATAAGAGGAGAGAAGAGGGCACAGAAAACTCAATCTCTTGAATCTAGAGCCCTTCCCAAAGTATCTCCCACATTCAAAATTTATAGACTTCTCTGCTTCCTTTTTTATCTACATCTTTGTTTGCAGAACAAATTTTCTCGGTGGCCATTTCAAAACAAAGGAACCTTTGTCTGTGTTTACTTGACAGCAGTGGATTAGGATAAAATAACTTGCATTTCAGAAGGGTTTTTTTATTTATTGTTAAGATGCAAAGCCTCTAGTGCAGCGAATCATCAAGCAGGGAATCCATCTGAGGAATGATTTCTGGCACACACCGAGAAACTCGGCTTTTGGAGAGAACCTCCTAGAAAGGTATTCACATACAAAAATCAAATTTTAAATGGGATTAACTTCTGGACTGTGACATTATCCATTTCTCCTTTTCATGCTCCTGCCTCACATCTATGTTTATTTTGGTTATGATGGGCTGCTCACACAGTTCAGGAGCCAGGAAAGCTCTGGGCAGGGCTGGGGCATTTTCATGTCTCCTTTTGAATTGCAGTAGCTGAGGCTCAAGGCTGGCTTGGGCAGGTCACTCAGGGAGAAACAGGAACAGCCCCAGCCTAAACTGGACCAGGAACCATGAACTTCAGCATTCATTCACGACTCAAAGGATTTTTTGAAAGCAGATGATCTTGAAGGAAATGATTTTTTGGCATCCCCCAGCTCTCTGTAGCCCACAGGCACTGAAGGGCATGGGCATCTTCCCCTGCACAGCTGAGCCTGGCAGGACACGTGGGAACAAAGAGCAGCACAAACAGCCACAAAAGCTGGGGTCAGCCCCAGGGAGGGCTGCAGGAGCTGACCCTCACTCACACAAGCCCACCCCAATAAATATTCCAGCTCCACTGCAGAGCAGCCCACCCCAGAGCACATGGAGGGGGATGTTGGCAGCTTCCCTGCAACACCCATCAATTAATGAATAATGCTCCAAAAGGCACTTCCAGGAGCCCAGGTGGAGCAGGGAACAGCAGCAGGGACCAGGCTCCTTCCCCACCAGGAGCCTGTTCTCAGGAAACACCCAGGCCTGGGCATGGCAAACCTGAGGCCCCACACCCAAAAACTCTTCCCAAGCCACTGGCCATGAACCTGTCCTGGTTTGTGCAGATTCCCAGCCCTCCTCACACCAAGAGCTCATCAGCCCAGCACAATTAAGCTGCTCCTCTGAGCTCTCCTCCAGCCCAGCACTGTGAGCTTGACAGCAACCACGGCCGCCAGGAATATTTCCTGGGTTTCCCTGGGATGCAGAACACATGTTAATTTAAATGCCAGTTTGTTTTTCAAACAGAACCTTTGGAGACTTCACAGCTCTAATAAGCAGCACATCCATTCCTGCTCCCTTCCCCCCCTGCATGTTCATTCCATGCTCCTCCAGGTGAGCTCTGCATTCCCTCAGCCAGGAGAGACCTCTGGAGTGCCCTCCTCAGCCTCCTGCTCCAAACAGAGGGGGCCAGACCTGCCCACGGCCTCACATCAGCCAGGTGAGCTCTCAAAGCCTGCAGGGATGGAGTTTCCCCTCCTCCCCAGAGGCTGGGACTCCCCATGTCCCAGGGAGGCTGCCCAGGATCCACCACCCTTCCTGCCTCGTCCTTGCAGCCACCACATCCTCCCCCTGATGCCTGCAGTGGCTCCCTGGAAACAGAGGCCAGGCAGGAAGGAGGGAATAAAGGTGGAGATTGATTGGAAAGGCCTTCAAAGGCCCAGCCTGGGGCGCCAGAGGCTGCTCTCACAATGCACCCCAAGATGGACCCTGGGTCACGAGTTCCTCACCCCTTTAGAGCTTTGCTCCATTTGCAGATCAGCATCAATTCCCCAATTAAAACTTGAGCTAATGATGGCATTTCCCCAAGCTCACCCCCCTTCTCAAGATGTTGGGTTGCACATTTTGGGCCGAGGACAGTCTGGGTGTCCTTGGAGAGCAGCTGGGAGAGGCTTTGTTATGTCCATGTGAACATGAGAGAGCAGCAGCTCCCAGGCTACAAAACCCTGCAGAGTCCCACCCTGAGCACTGCAGGGTTTGAAAATATGAAAGTTAAAATCCCAGGCATCACCCCCAACAGCCACAGCCTTTCACAGGTGACAGATGGGGGTCTGTGGTGACAGAGGCCAGCACATTCCTGAGGCCTTGGTCCCACTCTGCTTTGGGGGTTACTCGCTCCTGGGTAGAGCTGGGGCACAGCCAGTCCCTACAAACCAGTGTGACAGGAAAGGCTGAACCCCAAAGGCCTGAACCAGGTGTTAAAGACTGAAAAAAAGCCTCTCAGGCTGTGCCTGCCAAGCTTTGGAGACAGAGAACACAACCTTCCTCCAATTCAGCATCTTCCTCCAGAGACAGGAGAGAGGATGCTTTGTGTTTAAAACCGGTGTGTGAGGCCATGAATGAAGCTCATCATCCCCAATAAGAAGCACAGCAACAGCCAAATGTGCAGCAATTCATCTGGAAGCAATAGTTCGTTTGGCAAAGCCACTGCACACAGGAAAAAAAATTGGATTTGCATTGTATTTTTAAGCTTTCTAACAAAGCAGGACTTGCCTTACCCAGTTAGAAAGCTAAGAGATCAAAACCTTGAAAAATTAGAGGACCAAGGTCATAATTTACTTCTTTTCTTCTTTAAATGAGACTAGTCAGGCATTACCAGAAGCAATATTCAACCTGCACCACCTTGGAGCAAAGCAGCATCTCTCCCAACCAGCAAGGCAGGTGCTCCCAGTCCTCAGCAGAGCCAAACAGGGTCAGGCAAGAGGGTGAACCCACTCACACACCTTGATTTAATCCCCTGAACCCCTAAGTGAGGAGGATTTGAGGTGTGAGGGCCTGAAAAAGGAGATTTGTTTTGACCCAGCTCCAGGGCTGTACTGACACTGCTCCCAGTAAACAAGAGATAGGCAAGGCTGCAGTCAGTGATTCAAAGGCCTGGGTTAAATTGATGACAAGGATGGGCAAAGCCACTCCAAGGCATCCAGAATGGAAGTAGAGAGCTGAGTAATGGTCTTTTTGCCATTATTTCACCTCAAGAGCCCTGTGGGGTGACCCCAGGTGCTTCTGCAGGTTTCTGGAAACCTTTGCTGCTCTTTGCAGCACAAGCTGTGCCATATCTCAGCTGGTCCCTCAGTTCATCAGTCTCTCTCTGCCTTTCTTTTGGTTCTCTACAAACTTTTCAGGGACACTGGGGCCCCTCTGGGGCGGAGGACAGCTGTAACAGTGACTCCTTTAATTTCAAACTCAGCAATCTCTTCAGGACCCATCTCCTCAAAAGCCAGGTCTGGAGAAGGTTTGGGGAAGGCAGTGGTCTGGGGGCTTCTGCCCACTTTCCTTGTGCTGTTCCTTATCCCAAGAAGGAAGAATTCCCCTAAAACCAGACTTCACTCAGCAGCCACCCTGGGATGCTTGGCTTGGGGGCAGGAACACAAAACACACCCTCCCCATGGGGACACCTACCCTGACCAAGTGCAGGAGCACTGAAAAGCACTGACCCTGCCACCTGCTCCAGCCTGGGGCCACCAGGAAAACACCAGTCCTCAGAAAAGGGGTTGGATGGAGCTGGTGATGGGAGCAGTTAGGGGAGAAGAAGGACAGGAACATCAGCCCCTGTGTGCTCCATCCGCAGGGAGAGCACAAATCCAGCTGCCACAGGCTGCAAACCCATCTCTTGGAAAGTCAGCTGAGCAGTTTAACACCGTCCAGCTCCTGGAAACCATCACTTTATCCCTCTCCAGCAGCTGGCACTTCTTCCAGCATCTCAAGGAAAGGATTGAATGCCCAAAAATCACATCCTGGGTGAGGCTGTGGGGCTCAGATCCTTCCATGCTGTTGGTACAGAGGAGGAGAAGACCACGGTGGCCTGACCAAGCCCATCTCACCCTGCTCAGGGGAGCTCAAGCTGGGCAGTTCCCTCTGTGCATTGCACTTGACTGGAATCTCAGAGCAAAAGTCAGGGGGAGCTCCATCCGTGGCAGCAGTGTCCTCCCAGAGCCAGGGCAGGGCACCACTGTCCCACC
>VZTR01003996.1:67985-108799 GCA_013400775.1 Chaetops frenatus
CAGGGGGGTAGGGGAGGTGGGGGCGCGGCAGCTCCCCGAGGAGAGGGGATGGCGTTTTTGGGGGCAGGATGGCCGGGTTTGGGCGGAGACGGCGGCAGCATCCCCGCGCAGGTGCCAGCCCGAGGCGCGGGGACCTCGGGAGGCAGCGTGGCCCTTTGGCGGAGGGGGTCAGACCAGAAATGCCACCGAGCACAGTCCTCGCGTGCTGTTTGGTTTGGGGGGGGCTTTAGGAGCAGGGCAAACCTCCCTTGTGGGGAAGGGCGGGTCTGGAGTCTGTGACAGCACCAGGCTGCGGCTCTGCGGCCCCATCACAGCTTTCCCTCTGAGGGGCACAGTCCCGGCCCACGATGTGGCTCCCCAAAGTCCCCGGGTGTCCCAGGGTGCTGCCAAAAGGACCAGGGCGGTGTCCCCGGGCAGACAAAGCAGGGGCCGTGCGAGCTGAGGCGGCAGAGGCAGCGCTGAGCTCAGCACAGGTTCCCAGCTCTCCTGTGAAAGGTGACGAGCACAAAAAGCCTCCCAAAACTTGGGACTTCAAGGAGCCGAGTGTGCACAGAGGCCAGAGATGCCCTGCTTCCAACCCAGTCAGGGTGGGTGCACCCCACTGGGGGTGAGGGAAGGGATGCAGCACCCCGGGGTGAGCACAGAGTGGCTGGAAGGACAATGCTGTCCCCCAGGTGCACTCTTGGCCAGGCTACAGGACAGGGCCAGGCCGTGCTCTGGGGGGCTGAGGTCCCCTCATGCCACGCTGGCCCCACGGCTGGCTGTCCCTCTTTGCACTGGATACCACCACGGGTGCCATAAAGCACAGGGTGGCACTGGGGGACCGCTGTCCCTTTGCCTTCCCCAGGGTGGGGTGCTCTCCTCCCAGAGTCTCCCCCAGCCTTTCTCCATCTCATTTTCATCCAGACAGAGAAAGCTCCCTCTGGCCACCCCTGCCTGGCCTGGCTCAGTGACCTGCTCTGCAAGGGCTGAGCAATTCCAAGGCCCTCCCAGCACCAGCCACTCACTTCCCTACAAACTAACCTTGATTGGGCACAATCCCAGGGTTTTCCCATGGGGCTGAAGAGGAGGAAATGCTGCTGTGATGCTGCGTTTCCACAGGGATCCCAGAGGCTCACACTGCTTCCTTCTCCCCAGGGGAAACCAGGGGTGCCCTTGGTCAGCAAAAGCTCCAGGGAGCACAAGCTACAACAGCACCAGCCACAAGTGACCTCAGGGACAGCAGCTGGAAATTTACCCCAAAACAGGATTTTTCCCCATGAAACAACACTTTTTATCCAAGCAAAAGCGAGAAGCAAAACCATATTTTCTAGGGCTTCTTAAATGCAGAAGGATTTTTGTGTTCATCCATACCTTCCATGGGCAGGTGGCAGGGAAGGAGTCATTGCCACACCAGGTCTGAGTGGGATCACAGCAGGCTGTGCACGGGTTGAGGATTTGCAGGAAATGTGGCTCAGGAGCAGCACTCAGCACTGTCAAACCAACCCCAAACCCTCAGGTCCTCTTGGCAAGGACACCCCTCCCTGAAGCCCATCCTGTGGGGACCTCATGGACACCACCAGGCAGCCCCAGGGCACGGACAGACCCCAAACTCCAGCCGGGGTGCTCAGCCCCTGCCATTTTAGGTGCATTTGGGAGCACCTGGACTCCTCTGGAAAATCCCCCCCACATTTTTCACCTGCCCCTTGGGCAAGGAGGGGAGCAGCAGCCTCCTGAAGCTGCTGTGGGGATCCTGATTTCCGAGTTCCTGCCTGCTCACTCCATTTCCAGCTCCTGCTGCTCTGACAGGAATTCTTAGTCCTCACCTGAGCTGGAAAACCACCTCAAACCTGGATTTTCCCTTGCTTGCTGCCCTCCAGAGCCCAGCTCCAGCTGGCAGCAGGAGGCAGAGCCCTTCATTCCAAGAGCTTCTTTTTCCAAGATCAGCTCAGCTCCGTGGGGTTGGAAAGCTTCCTTAATGCACACAAACTCTGCGTGGAGTGGGCAGTGGAGCAGCCAAGCCACTGCCTGGGGTGTGCCAGGATCCAGCTGTGCCTTCCCGAGGGGCTGGGAGGGAAAGGGAACTTCCCAGCCACCAGTGCAGGGCAGAGCTCCAGCCAGGGGTGAATTCTGTGGGGTGGGACCCTCTGACCTCCACAAGGATAATGCCAAGGTCCTCGTGTGCATCCCACAAACTCTGGATCCTGCCAATCCAGCTCCTCCCCTGAGGTCAGTTCCCAGCAGGAAAATCTGGGGTGTGGCAAAGCTCCACACATTAATTTTGTGAGACTCAGGAGTGAGTGACACTGAGGGGAGAAGGGACCAGGGAGGAGATGGTGTCCTCCCATTCCTCCTTCCAGGGCTGATCCTGGGCTGGAAAATGTCCCTGAAGGGTTTGGCTGTTTCTTGGGCAGGCAGAAGGCAGCTCTGCCACCCTCCAGGTGCTTCCTGCAGCACTGACCAGAAAAAAAAATAATTAAAATAAAATAAAGTAAAATAAAGTAAAATAAAACAAAATAAAATAAAATAAAATAAAATAAAATAAAATAAAATAAAATAAAATAAAATAAAATAAAATAAAATAAAATAAAACAAAACAAAACAAAACAAAACAAAACAAAACAAAACAAAATAAAACAAACCAGAAATCTGCTTTCATCAATCTCCATGTGCACCCTGGCAGAGTACTGGGGTCAGTACCATTCCTGCCAGAATCAGCCATGCAGGATCCACCAGGGCAGGGACAGGAAGGTGGCTTTCCCCACCCCGCCAGGGCCCTCATCCCCAAGGAGAAGCACTGCAGCAGCCAGTCCTTTCCCTGTGTGCTGCTGCTTGAAACAAAAGCTTAATTAACTACCAGCTCACTGTCTGCTTAGAGGGATAAATCTAAAATCCAAGGATGGTAATAAAGCAGTGAATTATCTTCTTCAGCAGCTGAGAAGCAATGGCCCCAAAAATCAATGTGCTGAAGTTTTACTGCACACACACACACACACACACACATGGATGTTTGTTATTCTGAACCCAGCAGCAGCAGGGAATGGAGAGAATCAACTCAGCAGCCAGCTGGCCCAAAAAATCCCAGTTTTGCCCCAGTTAGAGCCCCTGCCCAGCCACAGGTGGACACGGAGCATCTCTGGTGCAGGCTCCAGGCTGCCCCTCCACAGCTCTGCCTGTAACCGGGGCAGGGCCAGAATTCCAGCTCCAACACCAGAGCATCCTCTGGGAGATTGGACCCACCCTACACCACTGGGCCAGAAAGAGACCTTGGGAATTTGCAGCTGATCCCTGGTAACTGTGCAGCCCCAAGTCCCAAAGCTCCCTAACCAGCCGTGGCTGCACAGAATGTCATGGTTTGGGTCACACCGCTGGAGGAAAGGGGGTTATAAATGGAGAGGGGCTGTGACCCACTGGAAATAAAGCTTAAAATACATTCCTGCAAAGGTCCCAGATGGACACTCATCACTGCTCAGCTGGGGGCACCTCCAGGCAAGCCACAGTGACAGGGTTTGCTCTGGCTTTTGGTGAGATCCAGTGATCCAAAAGCACCCCAGGACCCTGCAGAGATCCCCCACTCCAGCCCAGGACCCTCCCTCAGTGCTTTCCAAAGCCTGGATATTGGATCTGCCCACATTTCTTCTTGGAGCCTCCTCTCGAGCCTCCAGCTACTGAGTCTTCATGGAAAAATAATGATCCCAAAGGGGAAGAAAGCCAGCAAACCACAGAGCTGTAATGTGCTATGACAAACCACTTCCTTAGGTTCTCCCCACACACAGTTTTGCCCTCGAGATGAGAGAGAGAATTTGATTGCAGGAGCTGCAATGCCCAAATGCTTTGGGCATTTGGATGTAACTTCCCTGTCCCCCTCAGGCGACGTTGCTGGGGACAGGGAGCTCTTTTATTGACATGAAACAACTCGGCTCCACCACTGGCTCAGCCTCAGCTGCTGCATCCACACCTCTGCCCATCTCTGTAGCAGCAAGGCAGAAATGCTCCCAGCCTGGGCCCGACCCCCTGTGCCACTGAGCAGCACCAGCCTGGGCCAGCAACAAAACCCTAAATTTGCTGCTCTGTTGGTGTTTGGAGAGAACTCTGGGCAAAGAGCAGGGAGGGGGTGGCAGTGTCCTAAAGCCACCTTTGTCTCCCCACACATGGGATGCTCAGGAGCTCCCTGAGAATGCTGAAAGGGACCAAGAGGAACCAGCAAAGCACCCGGGGATTTCTCCAGCAGCACAGCTGGCCTCGCTGCTGCCAGAGCAGTGAACATGTGGGTGCTGAAGAGTCATCCACCAGCTTAGGGCCCCTGTGACTCCTCACAAACCCCTTCAGGAAGGGCTGGGAGCGCCGTGCAGCAGCATCGAACCTCCCAAAAGTAATTAAACTGCTGGAGAGCTCTTGCTCTTCTCACCCCTGACTTGATTTTCTTTAATTAGAGCTGAAGCTTCATCTATCTTGTCCCTCTTAATTTGGCTAAACCTTCCTCCTGCTCCAGCACCCCGCTGCTGTCCGTGGTGGCTGCCAGCCTCTGGCACTGCCCAGCCCCGTTGCAGGGGGTGTGAGTGTCCTGCTGGGCTCGTTTTGGGGTCCCTGGGTAAATCCTTGTGGATACAGGAGCCTGCCGGGGGTGGGTTAAGCTCTCCCTCCTTGCCAGCCCCGTGTGAAACCCTTTTCCCACCCTGAGCTCAAGCACCTCTCACTGTGGGTAGTGATGCCACCAGGTCAGCGGGGCTGTTCCACGGGGGGACCAAATCCCTCCCGTGGGATGGCTGGGGGAGCTCCTGGACTCTCCCTTGCTGCAGGAGCTCAGGATAACGTGCTAACAACGCTGCGAGGCTCCTCCGGGGGATTTTTCTTGTCCTTTCGATGCTAATCCAATGGCTGAGCCAACGGAGTGTCCTCCCGGGAGCGCACCGGGCTGGGAAATGTGCTCAGCTGAGTGTGACAGACCAGGCACAGGGGGAGGCAAACCTGAGCTGGCAGCTCCGAGAAGTCTGCCAGGCAAAGGGACAGATCCAGCCCTCGGGGCTGACTCTTCCCCTGACTCTTTTCCCGGTCCCCTTCCCGGTGGGAGCTCTTGGGGTGTTTAACCTCAAATAACCCCCCCCAAAGGGAGGAAGGATGCTCTCTCCCCTTCAGGAGCAGTGGTTCAGCATTTCCTGCCCTGCTGCTCTCCTTTACCCCGGGGTCTGGTCCCTTTTTTGTTGCCTGTTCCGTGCGTGGCTGGAGCAGGGCAGAGCTGCCCATTGAGGGACTTGTGCCCCCCGGGGGGGTCAGGAGCTGCCCCTCAATGCACTGCAGCCATCCAAATGCACCTCCCTCCTCTGCTGCACACATCTCCCTCTCTCTTTAATTTTTAATTCCTGCTCGTGTTTCCTCTGAGCGTCTCCCTTTGCAGCCTCCCAGCCAGGAGCCCTTCCCGACCGATAAAGCTGGTTCAGGTTTTCCTTTCACCTCTTGTGTTTGCTTCTCGGTGAAGCCGGGGTCGTTGCCGGGTTTAATTAATATAGTGAGAAAAAAAATGCAGGAGTTTATTTAAGCAAGAAGAGAAAGGGAAATTCAGCTTCCCCGCCGCTCTCAGAACACATCACCCCATTGGGAGCTGAGGAGTGATCTGTACATCGATTATTCCCCTCTGCTGAATTAGCGAATTAGCAGCTGATGGAAGTGGAGGATTCACGGTGCTGCCAGGCTGGAAGAGCAGGAGCTTCCCAAATTCCCCGTGCAAGGCAGCGCTGACAGCCCTGTGCTGACGGGAGCTGGAGAACCCGGTGTTTTACACCTGAGCCGGCCCTGCACGCTGAGGCAGCAGTGAGAGGGCACCTGACCCTGCCCGGGGGAGGGGATGCGGCCCCCGGGCTGCTGCACTGCTCATTAACACAGCTTGATTATCCACAAGCAGACCATTCATGTGGCATTTCCCCAGCACGCCCCTGCCCTTGTCTCTCCCAGATAAGAGGGACAGGGCTCAGCCAGTGCTGCTGCTGGTCCCCGGGGCTGCCAGGAGGAGAGGGGGGCCCTGGCAGTGCTTTAAGTGCAGTGAGGAGCAGAGCCTCATCCCCCCGGCAGAGCTGCCTTTGGGGACACTGGGGACACCTCTGTGCTGGGGACTGGGCATGGCAGCAGCAGCCCCCAGCCAAGGCCCTCCACTGTCCTGGTTTGGACAGAGCCAGGAGAAGAGCAGGGGAGCCCAGCAAAGCCCTGGCTGCTGGGAGGACATCGGGAGGGGGGGGTCCCCTTCTCCTGCTGGGCTTCCTCCAGTCCTCCCTTCAGTCACCCCTGGCACAGAGCCCCTGCCCTGCTCTGGATGATGCCCAGCCCAGCTGGTGGAGTAGATACAGGGCCTGGGCATGGTATCATCTTATATTTTGTTATCAAGAGCCTCCAGCACCTTCCTCATCCTGTCAGCCCCACTCAGAAGGTGATGGCAGCTGCAGGCTCAGCCCCAGGAGCTGGTGGTGCTGGGGATTAGGGGAGGATGGAGCTACTGGGGGCTGAGGAGGAGACCCCAACCCACAGAGCTCTCCAGCCCACCAGCCCCAGGTGTGTTGAAGGTGGCTGAGTCAGGAGGCTGAAAGTGGGAGAGGTCTCATTTTGCAGCCCCATCTCTGCCAGAAGACTTCAAAATTCATCCAGGAAACCCTAAACTGTCCTGAGTTATTCAAATTCATGATGAAACAAACGGAGAGTTCCCAGCTACGGGCTGGGATCATGCAATTAGACTGTTAGAAAATAAACCTCTGAAACCCTCAGACATTCAAACCTGAGAGATTACATGAAGAAAAATGTTCGCTTTTCGCTTACAATGAGTGGAAATAATTTTAAATTTTTATTATTGTTATTATTATTTTAGAAAGGAAATAAGCATATTTCAATCCAGTCAAGAGTGAAATTGAGTTTAACAACAAAGCAATTTCTATTAGTGGAGACAGAGGGGGGAAAAAAATGGATGAATAGGAAACTCACCAAGAAATGTGTCAGACAATGGTGGAATTAGGAATTAAGAAACTTTGCTTTACTGCTGATAATATAAGCACATAATGATCTACCTCATCCCTAATGTGTTCCCTTCCTGTAAAAACACTGTAAAATCACAAGAGTGGAAAAGATTGGGTTTTAATTCTGCCCTCCATCCAGCAGGGGAGGGACAGGGATGCTGTGCTTTGCAACCCCCATTAGGGCTGGTCCCCTTCTCCTAGAGAGCAGCTCCTCTTCCCATCCCACCCCTCCTCACCTGCTCCACTCCCTGCTGGTGCTTTTGGGGACAGGCAGCACCCAGCTGTCCCCTGTCCCTCCCGAGGGTCCCCATCCCAGGCCACACAGCAGCACCAGAGGTTCTGTCCCAAGGTGTGGCTGCTCCTCATCTCAAATCATCTCCATTGCCAAGGATCCAGGTCCTTTGGTTAAGAATTTAAAGTTTGAATAGTCTTAAGCATCAAATCTTAAAGCAATTACACTGCCCTAAATCTTTATTGGCTTTAAAGATTAACTTCTCATCTCCAACAAGGCAGCTCCACTTGTTTCTGCTCAGCAGGATCACAATTTGAATATGGAGACAAAGGAATATTGATCACACCTGATATTGCCAGATGGAATTTTTTTGTACCTCTTTCCTTCATTTTTCTTTCTTTTCTATAGTTCTTCTCCTACAGACAAGCCAGTGAAGGGGAACTGCTGCAGGAGCTGGGGCTGGAGCTGCCAGGTGCTCTGTCACAGAGGCTGGGAGGAATGCAAAACTCAATTTCCAGCCAGTCCTGTTCCCTTTGAAATCAATTAGGTGGCTCCCGAGGCCCTGGGTTGACAAGAGAGGGACGGAGGCAATCAAAGGGAGCAGCACTTGAGTAAAAGAGCAGTACAAGCACACAGCAATTCCCTAAAATGCTGCTGATCCATCAGCTGAGAGGGTCTGTGAAGCAAGCCAGGATTTGAACAGTTGGTTTTGTACCAACCCTCCTTCCCAAGGACAGCTGTGACACCTGGCCAAAGCCACCCCAGTGCTGTGGGACAGCTGTGACACAGCACGTGGTGGGTTTTCCCTGGGCCTGGATCCAGCCCTGGCTTAGGGAGCCAGATGTGTCCATTAGGGACAAGACTTCATTCCCAAAGGGAATTTGGCCCCATTGTGGCAGGGGGGTTCCACTCCTTCAGGCTCAGTGTCCCCCTGGCACATCTGGCATCCAGAAAGTGGCACCACAAGGAGCACACAGTGGAGTTTGTGTGACCCAGAGGGGCCCTGGAAGGGGGAAAAGCCAACAGAGGACAGGCAGCTCCTCAGGGAAGGATGGTTTGGGGTTTTCCCTCTCCATTTCCTTGCTCAGGAGGGAAGAGCACACTGCTGGCAGAGCTTGTTCCCACATTTACCCACATCAAAGCTCTCTCACAGCCTCTGTCTACTGAATTTCCAAAAGGAAGAGGAGAAAATCAGAATCAGCAAACTGAGGAGCAACTTGGAGCTGCACTTGGCCTTAAACAGGATTGATAAGTCTCCTCCACACCAGTAAATAACCAGACTTTGCTCCTTGCCCAGAGGTGGGAGCATCTCCCACTCCAAACACCTGCAATAAGACACTTGCAATTACTGCCTTGTCTCCTGGAAACTGGTAAATAATTCAAACAATCCTGTTTCTTTTTTTTTCTTTTTTTTCCCCCCTTTTGTTTTTCGTTTTAATTAATCCACATAGAATTTTGTCCTCCAAACACAATCACAGCAGCCCAGGAAGAGCCAGCAGAGGATCTCATTACGCAGCTTCCCAGCCAGATCCTGCAGCCATTATTAATAGAGACTTCACCGAGCGAGGAATTAATAAACCCTGACAGCAAAGGGGGAAGGGAAGCACTCCTGGAGCACATCAGCCTCTCCACCTTGTCCCTGGGATGGCTGCTTAGAGGGGCCAGGGGGCTGCCATGCTCTAGGGACAGCCAAATCCTGCCTCCTGCAGCACCTGTGTGCTCGGTCCTGCAGCCCTCTGTCAGTGCTGGTGGCCCAGGAGGAGATGCTGGGTTCAAAGCAAGCCCAGAGAGTCAGGAAAGCTGGCTCAGCACACACAGGTCACTGCACAGCCTCCTGTGCAGCCACTGGCAGAGTCCAAGGGTGTTTTTCACAGAGCTGTGCTCATCCTTCCTCTCTCTGCTGGCACCAGGAGCGGCCACGTGCCTGGAGCTGCCTCGGCACCAGGAATTGCTCCCACCTGGGGTGGCTTTATGGAGTGCAGGAGGCCCCTCCAAGTGCCTGCCCTGGGAGGAGAGAGCAGGATTGTGCCCCCCAGCACCCCAGTGTGGGGTAAAACCCTGTGTCCAGCTGATTTTGGGGGCTTGGGTCCTGCCTCAATGCTCAAACACACATGGTCCCTGTGCTCTTGGGTGTCCTGGGGTGAACACCCACCCATCCATCCATCCATCCATCCATCCAGGATCTGCTCTGGCTGACCCCTCAGGAGGAAGAAAACACCTCCTCCTTGGAGCACCCCCTGTTCCAATGGGGTTTTCCTGACACAAGGCAGGCTGGGTGGGACAACACTGCCTCCAGCCATGAACACAAGGGACACCTTTCTTTCTCCTGAGGGATGTTCCTGTAGGAAAATGCCAGCATTACCTGGAGTCACTTGCACAGGGACCAGGCACAGGCACAGCTGGCTGGCACCACAGCCTTGTTCTGCCCTGTTTTTCCCTCTCCTTGTGCCCCAGCCCCGGGAAGGGCCGTGCTGGCTGTGCAGGCTGCAGGAGGCTGTGATTCACTTCGGCTCCGCGGCTTCTCAGCCTCGATCAGCTGCACTTAGATAAACAGCAGTACATCAATAAGCAGCTCTAATTAGAGGTGTTAATAGCACTGGGAGCTGGGGGAAAGCACATCGAGGCAGGAGGGAGAGCAGTTGGCAATCTGAGGAGAGGAGCTGGGAGACCTGGGATGCTCAGGACTTTCCCTTTCTGCTTTGGGGGGTGTTTGGCACACACCCCGCAGATGGGACAATCAAGCTCCAGGAGCCCCCATGAAATTGCCAGAGAAATATCCCCCTTCCTGATTATGTTGAATAATTTATGCAGATGCTGTTATGCATTCATATTTTATGGAAGTCTTGCAAAGCCGTGGATATTCACAACCCTTAGCTCCCTTCTAGAAAGCTCTGTCAGTGAGGGGTGCTGGGAGCTGGAAATGGCACCTCGGGCACCCTCAGCTCCCTGTGGCACTGGGGACAGGACAAGGAGCTGATCAGGGCAGCTACATTCCCAAAGCTGGGTTGTGCCCCTCCATCCCAGCATCCATCCCCCAGTGCCTCCTGGGGACACTGGCACAGCAGCACCGCTCCCACCATCACCCCACTCCTGCAGCCACCACCCCACAGCACCCCACAGCCCTCCCAGGAATTGATTCCCCAAGGCAAAAGAGGCTCTGTGGCTCCACGGAGGGACTTTGGAAAGGGTCAGTTCCCACAGCAGCATTCCCTGTGCCCAGGAAGTGGCCACACAGCGATGCTGAGCAGGACAAACAGACAGGAGCTTCTGCCAGGGGTCCCTCTGTCCCCTGATGGGTCGGATACAGAGTGGGGCAGCCCCTGGGCTGCCACTGCCTGCTGGTGGGCTGGGCATTCCTGCCAGCTCCAGCACTTCCAGTGCTTTCCCAGCAGCTGTCTCCCTGGAAACTGGAAGCAGGAAAGGGCATCACTCCCCTTTTTGGAAGGGTGGGTGGACAAGCTGTGCAGCAATTCCCTCCAGGAAGGGGGGATGGATGAAAGGCTGTGGCTCCTCTGCTGCCCAGCTCCAGGTGTGTCAGGCAGAGTCCTTCCTTCCCAGGGATTCTCCAGGCTGTGCAGGGGCAGGAGCCATTCCCACACCTCCCCAGTGCTCCACATCTCCATCTGCTCTGGGGCCAGGAAGAATCAGGGCCTGGACTCAAGGCCACTTGGGGGGGTGACAGTCACTGCAGGAGAAGCAAAGGACTTCTGTGGAGAGCCAACAGAGCAGGAGGAAGAAAGTGCAGGAGGTGGATAGGGAGGAGGAGAACAGATGGGAGCAAGGGGAAAATTTGAGGAAACCAAGAAGAGGTGCTCAGAGCATGCTGGAGGATGATGCATCCTCAGGGGAGCCTGCCAGGACCCAGCAGAGCAGAAAGTCAATGATTTTAAAACAAAGACATTGGATATTTTCATTCCCTGCAGCTCCTGCTCCTCAGAGGAGAGCGAGGATGTCTGAAATGCAGGCAGAAATTCAACCAGAGGCCCTTCAGTCTGCTTGTTCAGCCTGCAACACACTGGGGAGCAGAGCAGGGACGTGGCTCAGAGGGGACAGAAAGGACTGGCAGGTGTCCCCAGGCAGCCCCTGTGTGTGTCACACACCCCACACTCTGGCTCTGCTGTTTGCTTTCCCTTCAGGGACACCCCAGGAAGAATTTGCTCAAGCCCAGCTGCCTCTGCCTGCAGCAACTCCCATCCATCTCAATTAAAAATGCTCCCAAAAATGAACCAGAGAGGGGGACACAGGCAAAGAGCCCCTGCCACGCTCAGGGAGGCTGCTCTGAGCCTCATCCATCACACACTGACCAGGGGCATGTCCAGCCTCCCCACGCCAGGCAAGGCACGAGCAGCACCCCAGCACCAGCATCTCCCAGCCCAGGGAAGAAGCAGGCTGCAGATCCAAAGGCAAGCAGGAGCCTGGGGGCTCACCCAGAGCCAAATTTCCTCCAGGAGATCACATCAAGCTCAGTTAGAGCACTGGTGATTTATTAGGAGAGCAGTTGTGAGGCTGCAGAACAAGCAACTGCTGCACCAGGGAGCAGCACAGGGAGATTTTGGGGGCAAAAGCTGCTGGTTTAGCTCTGGGTGTTCAGCACAGGGTCACCCTCAGGACTGCAAAGGAGGCTACGAGCCCTGCTGGCAGCAAGTTGAGAAGCAGGAGGTGGGGAGACCACAGCTCAGCTCCAAACCCACAAATGAGCCTCTCTTTTTAATCTTTTCCAGGGAAATGGCTTCTCCAGTTTTTGTCTGGAGCAGCCAATCAAACCCAAGGAGTTGCATCCAACTGTGAGGGGAAAATAGAAATCCAGGTCTATTAAAAATTATGAAAGACACCTTGACAGTGTCCCTTTAATGTAATTAAAAACCTATTTAAAGGCACGCCAAATGTTTACTAATTAAACAAGCACTTCATTCTGTAGCCATAATGAAAAAAGTAATTGGGATACTTTGAGCTAATCCCAGGTTTTTAAAGAAATAATTACTTTATAGAAAATTAGTTACTAAATTAAACCATTCTTTACCTGCTGTTACTTTGGCTCTTTTTCTCATTTTTGTGCAGCTGAATCCTGAAATTACCTGGGACAGATTTTTATCCTGGATAATGAATATTTCAAAGGACACAGGGAAAAGAAAGAGGAAAAGTAGGAAATGCTAGCAGGTGCCCAAATGTTAATATGGGGCTGGTGGACAAAGCATGGCAGGGCTGGCACAGACTGAAATGTGGCCTCGTGGCTGCACTCCCAGTGCTCTGCTGCCAGATCTCCACCCCAGCACCCCAGCACTGCCACTGAGGTGAACCAGGGCCACCAGCTGGGGTACAAATGTGGCCCAACTGTTCATGGAGTGAACTCATCCCCTGAGAGGAGCCAGGTGGTGTTTGCCATCCTTGGAGACGTCTGAAACCCAACTGGAATAGTCCTGGGACACCAGCTGCTGGTGGCCTTGCTTGAGCAGGGGGTTGGACCAGCCAGCACCCAGAGGTCCTTTCCAGCCTCAGCCCCTCTGTGATGTCCAGCCTGAGGAGCAGGAGGGGTCCAGAGCACAGCCCTGCCTGCAGATCTGGGCTCACACTCAGGTGCCATGGAGCAGCCAGCTCACATCTTTGTGGCCTCCTTGCAAAGAAGGGTCCCCAGCTCAGATCACTCATTCCTCTGAGGCAGGACTGTCCCCTTGGTGACAGCTACAGACCTGGCACACATCCTGGGGCTCCCCAGATGCTGCCACTGCTCCTCTGGGAACAGGTCTGAGGTCAATGTCCAAGGACAGCTGGGAGGGGGCCCTGCACAGCCTGGTCTGCTGGAAGTGTCCCTGTCCCTGCCCATGGCAGGAATCAGATGAGCTTTAAGGTCTCTTCCAACCCAAACCATTCTGTGATTCAGAGGCAGGGGGAGGGAAACCAAGCACTCCCACCTGTGCCATTAATCAACACCCATCACAAGAGGTTCTTTCTGTCTCCTCCTCCTCCTGCAGACTCTCTCCAACCCAATCCTGGCCAAGACAAGGCCCTCAATCCCAGACTGGAGCACACAGCACTAAATTTAACGTGGCTCTCTGAAGCACCCAGCTCCTGTTTTCCAGCCAAGGTGTGCTTGCCTCAGCCTGTCAGCTTTACCTGGCTCTTCCCCAGGGCAGCACAGGCTCTGAGCACGAGCCCAGTGATGTGAGGTGACACCAGGCTGAATCCAGAGAGAGGCAGCAAAGGCACACAGTGACCAAACATCTGTGCAGGAGGCAGCAGGGGCTGGCTCCCAGCTGTGGGGCTGCAGGGGCCTGGGATAGCAGATGGAGAGGCTGATTGCATTTGCTGATAATGGATTAGGAGGCTTTGCTTGGACTCCACTTTCTCCTGGTTAGCCAGTTCCTTGAGGGGCTCTGCAGGGAGGTGTTACAAGAGATTTATTAACAAGATGAACTGCAATGCCAGGAAAAGCTACTCCTGCAAAATGCACTTTCCCTCTCACATGTGCGCAGGCTGAAAGCCACCACACGTGAAAGCACTCAGCATCCTTCCTCCCCCAGCAGGTCTGCTCCTTCCCTCCCAGCTGCTGGTTCACCAGAGCAATGGGAAAATGCTGCTGTCCTTCCTCAGCCACACAACAGCCTCTAAAATGTCCTTATGTGCCCACAGCAGCAAGTATAAACACCTTAAAAACAAGGCAAAAGAACCTGTGGGGAGGTGCAGCTTGTCCCCAGCATCCCCAGCACTGTCACAGCCTTTCCCCAGGGCCAAACTCCTCTTGGCTCCTCTGGCAACAGGGCACAGGCTCCCAGCTCTTCCCAGGGCTGGGCAAGAGACAGGAGCTCCAAAGGTGTCTGTGTAAGGGCAAGGATTGGGTTTAACACCCCCAGGGAGGTGTTGGGGAGCTGGGTCTGACTGGCAGGCCAGCCTTTGGCACAGCTTCTGGAGAGGAACTGGATGCTCCCCGTTTACCTGACAGCCTCCAAAAATAACTGAGAGCTTCCAGCAGCATCACCCACTCCCAGCTGCCCTTCAGGACACAGCCACACAGTCCCCTCCTGGCTGCAAGGCAGATGATCTGGGCTGCCTGGAGCCAGGGGTCACATCTGCAGGCCCTACCTGGCCCCAGAGTGTCCATCTGCAGCCTAAAGCTGGGCTGTTCCTGCAGGGATCACTCCCAGCCCAGGGAAGAGCAAACTGAAGGTGCACATTGCTGGCCAGCAAGTCTGAATAATCCATTTTTACCTGTTTTTTGTTGAAGCTGATCCACCAAGCACTGATCCACCCCACGCTGCCCCAGACATGGGCTGATTTAGCAACAATCCCACCCTGCAGGTGAGGAAGCCAAAACCTGTCCTAAGGCACCTAAAGCCAGCAAAGGAGCCAGGATTAGAAACCCAGAGCTCAGCTCACCAGACTGATTCACCTGCACCACACCTGGACACGGCCTGAGGTGACACTGCTGAACCTTTGAGACAGAGATGGCCCCAGCTCCCTGCCAAGCAGGAGCTACAGAGGAAGGAAGGGTGGGGAAAAAAGAGATAAACCAAAGGGGGAAGCAGACAAGAAGCAAGGAAAGAGAGGAAAGAGAGAGAGCAAAGCAGGTGAGCACAGGGGTACAGGAACAGGAGCCTCTTGGTGCATGGTTTATTATATGCAATATTATGCTTCACTACAAGTGAAATAAATCAGCTTTTTCTGAGAGGAAGGATACAGAGCACACTATCACCATGTGTGAGAGCCTGACAGCACCTCAGAACCCGTGTTCAGGGAGAGCTGAGAAATGCACCAAGTGGCAGTCAGATCAGAGCAGTTCTGCTGCCTTTTAGCAGCTCCCTGAGAATTAACCCTTTGTTTTGTAAGCTTATCTCCCTGAGGGGTGGTGTTGGACTGTCTGGTCCCTGAATGCCACTGCCAAACCCCAGCAAGGGTAATTCCCAGGGACAGAGCCCAAGAAGCCCTGGATCCCCATCAGCTCATGGGGTATCTGCAACAAATGGGGCTGCAGATGGAGGAGTTAACACCAGGCTGCCCAGGAGCTCTTCCCACGTCTGCTGTCAGACCCAAGGATGAAACATGAATTCAGCAACTAAACCACAATCCATCTTAGCTGGCTGAGGGCTGCCTTGGCAGCCCAGATCCAGGCACAGGCACCACTTAGCCTGGCCAATTTCCTGTGCTGGTGCTTCAGCTGAGACCCCGGCAGGACAGAGCCATTAATTACAGAGGCTGCAATTGGCTTTCCTGTAGATAAGGGGGAACCAAATGCAGGTCAGGAGCTGTGCCTGCCCAACAGGGGGATGAACTGTGCCAGCAAGTGCTGCTAAAGCCAGCCTTGCTGGGATGACACGAGTGCTGTGTGCTCAGCCAGCCCAGCCACAGGTCCAGCTTGGTGGGTGGACTGCAATTCCTCGGGGAGCAGAGCTGCTGCCACACTCAGGATTTACTGGCCAGGAGCAGCCAGTGAGAAGAGGCTTCCCTGCCCTCCCCAGGCTCTCTGGAGTTGCTGATCCCCACCCACTCAGCTGCAGGTGCTTTGCAAAGGAGGTCAGGAGCTCCCAGGGGCTCTGTGCCCAAGGCCAGCCAGCAGCCACAGGGACAGGATTGATTCCCCCTGTGCAGTTGTGATGCTCCCAAGCAGGGCAGGGAGCTGGGACCTCACCTCCTGTATTCCTGTAGCTCCCCTGCTTCCTGGCTTGGCTGTGCCATCACACTGGGAGGGTCAAAGAGATTCAGAGGCCACACACAGTAACCCCAGCCAGCTCTTGATGATTCACTTAAATACAAAAATAGCACAAAGTGCCTTCTGTTCCACCCAGTACCCTCAGAGGATAATGCTTAAGAGACTCACCTTCCTGAACCAGCAGGATGAATCTGCCACACCACAAAGAGCGGAATTTTCCAGGATGAACCTCATCCTCAAATGCCCAATCAGACCAGTATCCTGCCCACCAAACCCCTTCCAGCTGGCCATGGACTTCCCACCAATGCCACCACATCTTCCCATCCTTTCCTGTGTTCTTCTTACACTTCCCCTCTCCAAACCTCTCTCCTTCACAACTGGGATGATTTGCCTCAAAAATCCCAGCAGAGAGGAGGTCAGCCCCACACCTCTCCCAGCTCCTCCCTTGGTTTCCCACCTGAGCTGACCCCAAATCCAGGACCTGGAGTCTCCACAGCCATTCAAACAGGGACAGCAGCTCCTTAGCTGGAGCAAGGAGTTACCTTTACACACCTGGGTGCTGCTACAGCTGCATTTGCTGGTTTGCTCATCACAGGGGCTCCAGCTCCTCTCCCAGCCCAGCAGCAATTCCTGGTTTGTGTCTTGGGAGAGCAGAACAGGGGCTGTTCACACTTAGTGCCTCAAAGCAAACATCACTTTGTTCCTTTCCTTCTGCCCTGTACAAAACACACCACAGAGGACTCAATTACAAACTAAACCCATCTTCCACCTGTGCTGTGCCACGCCAAACAACTTACTAATGAAGAACAATTATAATTACTGACACAAAAGTAACTCCAGAAATGCCACCAGAGCAGCAGGTGTTTGGGAGCAGCTGTATCCCACAAAACATCCCGTTCTGGGCACTTCAGGAGGATGCAAGGCACCCTTTGCACACACACAGGACAACCTGCCCTCACTCAAGCCTCTCCCTGGTTTCCAGTACTGAGGAATTGGCTCACATCCCTCAGCACAAGGTCTAAGAGCCCTTCTGCTATTTCTGTGGTCATTAATTATGACAACTGGGTGTCTATCAGGGTTTTACAAGCTGGAAGGTACAACAGCTAATTAACATCGTGCTCTTGGTCCCCACAACCTCCCAGCCGAGCCACAGCTCTGCCAAAAGACTTGCTGGAGAGAAGGAAGGGAGAGAGAGGAAAAAAATATAAAGAAAGACAGAAAGTCATCTTGGCTCCCGGCCCAAACCTTTCTCTTTTTAAGATGCATTTCAAGACTCTGCTGGCTGGTAACCTCCCCGAGTTACAGGGGAGGCTGCTTGTCAAGAGCTGACCTGAGCTGGATTTAATTGGGAGCCAGTTGGAGCGAGATCCAAAGGGCACCTTGGGGAGGCTCTGTGAGGATGCGAACAGGCAGCACACGAGCAGAGAGCACCCTCTGCAGCCACAGCCAGAGCCTGGAGCTGGAGCAGGCTCTGGGTTTGGGTTGGAGAGCCCCGGGCTGTTCTCAGCTCTGAGCAGCTCTTTACAGACTGGATTAGCTGGGAGCAACCAGCTGCTAAGCCCAGCTCCTCCTCTCTGGCTGCCTGTTGCCTTAGGCACAAGCACTGCCTTTCTGCTTCAAAATTCTCCTGTTCTGCAATATTTATTTCCTGCATTAAGTTGGGGTTTTTTTTCGGGGAAGGAATATTTTAATAGTGGAGAAACAAATCAAATATTCTGCAGAAGTACTTCCCAGTAGAAAATATTGACCATTTTCTACATATCAATATCCTAAGTCTTTAATTCCACCAGAAACAAAACAAGTCCATTTGAGAGTTTCAGTCAGTGACTTGGGAACATTATCATTCTTGTTAAATATATCCCCTCAGGAAAATACTGACCAGCAAATTGCACTTTCAGCTGTTTAAAACTACCCAGGGCATTCCCACTCCTTTATTCCACAGCCTGAGCACCTGCCACCTTACAGCTCCATCACCAGCTGAAAAGAAATTTAATTTTTAATGGAGCAACATGACCTTTCTCTCCCCTCCAAATGCAGTGACACATGTTCACACAGAGGAAAACCAAACCACACCACGACACGCTGTGAGTTCAAAAGGCAGTGAAGACACAGAGAGCTCTCTCTGTGCTCTGCACAGGGCTGGCTCACAGGTTCACCCTCACAGACAAGCAGAACCTGAGCTTTGCTGATCCCTCGGTGTTGCTACCTATCAACACATCATCATTTCAGAACTCCTGGCTGCCTGAATATGAAAAACAATCCTCTTGTTTTCCTCCTACATATTTTAGCACTCCCCTCTGCTTCCCACCTGGCTTGTTACCAGCTTCTCCTGACCACATGTTGCTACAGCCTTTGGCTCCCTCACAAACTGCAATCTTTGGCTTTGATCCTGCAGTGAATCCCAGACCCACAGCAGGGGTAAGCTGGTGTTGGAAAGCCAAGAAAGACCATGGAGATAATTTTTTCCCCCACAGTTCAGACTGGGGTGTGTAAAACTGCCCAGTTTATGCTCTGGGAACCCTTTCATCAGCCCAGTCACCAATGCCAAGCAAAACTTCCCCTGCCTGGTGAAAGAAAAAGCTCATAATGGGTAAAAAAAGGGTCTGGTTGTCCATGGCCTTGTGTCAGCCCCAGGAATGCATCCATCAGCCTGGAGTTCCATCCACAGCAGATCCACAGCAGTCCCACCAAACACACCTGGGTACCAAGGCAGGTTGAGCTGCCCAGTACCTGAGGCAAGGCCACTGATGCCTTATATTTTAACTCTCATATTTTTCAAATCCTGTAGTGTTTAGTATGTAACTCTGCAGGGTTTTGGAGCCTGGGAGCTGCTGCTCTCTCATCTTCACATGGACATAACAAAGCCTCTCCAAGGACATCCAGACTGTCCTGGGCCCAAAATGTGTAACCCAACATCTAGAGAAGGGGGGGTGAGCTTGGGGAAATGACATCATTAGCTCAAGTTTTAATGGGGGAATTGATGCTGATCTGCAAATGGACCAAACCTATAAAGGTGTGAAGAACTCATGACCTGGGGTCCATCTTGGGCTCCATTTTGAGAGCAGCCTCTGGCTCCCCAGGCTATGCCTTTGAAAGCCTTTCAAATCAATATCCACCTGTATTCCCTCACTCCTGTCTGGTCTCTGTTTCTTGGGAGCCACTTCAGGCATCACCACCGCCAGCAAAGCACAGGCCTGGGGCACTCAAACAAGCACCTTCACTAACAGCATTACAAACACACCAGGCTGCCCCTTGGCACAAAGGTGTTTTACCCAGGAAAGAACAAGTCTTGAACATGAACTTTTCAGCCTTGCAGCATTTCAAGCCATCCTCCCCTCACAATCCCCACCACCTGTGCTTTATTTGTTTGCTGCACAACACCATGAACATTTTTACCAGCTGGCAAACTTAAAATCCAATTGCTTTCTGCAGGAAGTGAAGCCCAGTGTGCATAATGCCCTCTCCTTCCCTCGGAGTAATTTTTCTTCCCGTGCCTGTGGGATGAGGAGCGTGGGCAGGCACAGTCCCCACGCTGATCCCGCTGAACGCCTGTGGGTGCTGAGCCCTGTCCCTGCCTCTGCCTGCCCAGGGCAGCACTTTGTGTCTCACTGACACATCTGAGAATCAGCAGAACTAAGCTCCTGTGAAGTATAATTATTATAATTATTCATAAATGTCATCGAGATGTGCCTGTGATTGCTGCTCTCTCGCTTTGCAGTGGGGTAAGGGTGGCAGATGAATGCAAGTGCTGGAACACTCGTTTTTCAGGCTCATTCGTGTCCTATTTTCTCCAGAATTTCCAATTACAGCACAGGTGCCTGTTGAATCCCAGCCTTGCAGGGAGGAAGTGCAGCCACTTCCACGGCTGGGTCACCTACACACAGAGGAAACCCCAACATGGAAGCACCAGCTGGACGTGCTGGGTTTGCCCTGTGTCGAGCTGAGCACAGAACACACCAGTGGTCACTGATATCCTTTACAGTTATTTTACAGGAATGGGTATAATAGGAAGAAAGGCAGTTTAAGAAGTTTGGCCAGTTAATTTTAGATGAGCATTTGGAGAAATTCCAGCAAGGGAAAAGGCTGAGCACTCACTGCTGTCCTCCATCAGTCATGGAGTGGGAACAGGGCAGGGATGCTCCAGCAGCTCCTGATTCTCTCCACTGCCTCTGCTTTCAGCCCCCAGCACTCAGTCCCGAGGCTCAGGAGTTCAAACACAGCCCTGAGCATCCAACAGAGGAAATACCTCCTCAGAACCATCACTCAGCTCTGGAGCTGTGAAACAAATGCTCTGTACCACAGTCTCAATTTTGTGAGCACAAAGCAAATAATGATGTATGGTGGCAAAGCTCCTTTCAACAGCTGATTACACAGATAATAACCTGTTTGGTTTGAGGTGGTTTAGGGTTTTTTACACAGATTAATAATCATAAACTCAGCAGGTCAGGCATTACCACAAGATGAGTGGCTCTGACAACAAGCACTGCATTTAGAAAGGATGCTTAATTGAAGCTAATTTCACTAAGTGACCTTAAACAGCAATTTCCTTTTCATATGACAGAATGACTAAATTTTTTTTTCATTTAAGGCATAAACCTTCTATTTTTTCCTCTCTTCATGATTAACTTTGAAGTGCCAACTCCTGAATGTCCTTTTATCCAAGACTCAAAGGGCTGTGCACAGCAAAAGTTAACCTGCAAGGTTCTTTTCTATTTGCTCACATAAAAGATTGTACAGTCAGGTACTGAATACAGATTCTTTCCCTCAGAAATCAGAATCCCAAGGCCATCCAAAGATCACACTGGTGAAACCACAGTGGATTTGGACCAGTCTGCAAATTACTGAATCTCGAGGGAAAGCTGCAGCAGGCAGAATTCATCTGTATTGGCCTCGTCTTTATTACCTTCCCTGAGCATCTGCACCTCTGCAATCATATTATTTCATGTATTATCCAGCCAAATGAGAGGCAGCAGAGCTGTTCCCTGCTGCTCCCTCCATTCCCCTCAGCTGCAGGATGGAGCTGCAATCCTGACTTTTACCCTGGACAAATCCCTCCACAGCCACGTTTAATTTTAGATAAACAGGACCCAAGCACTCCACGATTCTGATTGATTTTCTGGAGCACTTTGATTTTCAGACAAGAGCACTTGACATAGGAGGAAAGTAACTGAAATCGTGGGAAAGGACAGTGGAAAAGGAAACAAACAAACAAAAAAGCCCCAAACCAACATTTAGACACGTTCTCCTCTCAACAACAGCATCGGTTTCCTTAGGATGGGCTCTAAACAGGACAAGGGAAGAGGCTGAGGCTGAAGCAGCCACCGATTTCCCTGAGACACTTCACTGGTGTGTGTGTGTCTAGACCAGAATAAAGCATTTCCAAAGGACTACTTAGCCCTAAACCAAACACTTCCATTTCCCTAAGCAGCCTCTCAGAAAGCACTTCCAAGAGCCATCGGTTCAGGCTGTGTCTCCCTCTCCCAAAGCCTCTGGCACAACTGCTTAAAACAGTGACAAAGAGCAATCCCAACAACTTAACCAGCCTATTAACAAAAACAATGGCTGTAATTCGCTTTTATTTGCACGGCTGTGACCATGAAAGGAGGAGTCAGTACACTCACTTGCAATCAGCGTTTCCATTAGGGATAATCATTGTGTGAGGCTGCTCTCAATTACCACCAATTCCAACCTAAGCACACCTTTCATTAAGGTAAAAAAGTGTCAATCATTTGGACTTCTGCACAGTGTCAAAATGGAACTAAAAGAGAAAGGAGAACTTGGGAGGAAGACTCTCAACAGCTGAGATAACCAACTTAACAGAAGCAGTATGAACTAAAGAGAAATCTCAATTTCCAACGCACAAACTCAATTGAACAAAGCACCCCTTTCATGTGCCCACTGAGACTCTCACTTCCAGATTTGCTCTTTATTGCATTTTAAGGATGTTTTCCCCACTCGTATTAGTGCTTCTCTGTGGTAACCTCTGAAAATAAATTTATCAAGGTACCATCCTGAATTTAACCCTGAAAATCACAAGAGTCTCAATTTTACTTTTGAACCAACAGTCATATCAGAAGGGCAAGGTTCCCAATTCAGCTCTATCTCTAAATGGTCTCATCTTTTATTATTTCTGCCTGCATGTTAGACAGGGATCAAGGAAAACGTGGTATTAACTGCTGCTGCCATTCAATTAACATTAGTGGGGCTACAAGGAAAATAGAGGTGGGGATAAAGCCTTCAAACACACATTTCACCAGGAAAATTAATGGTTGTGATTGTAAGGCTGTGCCTTAACTAACATAGTTGCACAATTTGGGTCCAAGGTGAGTATTGTGGCTCCTGGCATGATGCTGAACATTGCATTTCCTATTTATACTGACAGCAAACCATTAATGTTTGTCCCAAAATACAGAATTTAGTGCTGTGTTCACACACCCCTCTGTGCTTTAATTACTGGCACTTAGGTTGAAGTCCAGGGAACCACATTCCTCAGCTGAAGTAAAGTTCTGGAATTCCAAGAAAGTCCAAAGGAACTTTATCTGCTTAACTGGCACATGGTCCTGAATTTATGGACATCTACACTTAAATTATTTTTCCATAAAGTCACAGCAAACCCCATCAGGAAGTTCTCTCTCCAGTATATTTTAAAATGGTCACAAACATTCTAAGAACTTACCAGCACAAGACTTCTTGTTTTTCATAACTGTACCACAGGAGGGTTTCTGCTAAGATAGGGACTTGGTTAAAGATTTTGGGGGGTTCTGGTTGTTTGAGAATTTTTTTATATCCCTTAAGAGTTTAGCAATATCTGCAGAAAACTACAGATTTTAATTTTTTTTTTTTTATAAATGGTTCTCTTCCTTAACTTACTAACATAGATTGCACCTAATGAAATTAACACAACAGAAGTAAAACCACATCATTAATTATGAACAAAGTCCACAGTTGTAGAAATTCTCAGCACATGCATCCATGCATCAAAATGAAAACCAACTGGCAGAACAAAATACAGATATGTTTATATGAGATTCATTAAAGACTAATTTGTAGCAGCTTATTTGGCACTCAGTTGTCAATAAAATCAGCTTTCATTTCCTGTTTAGCATTTGTTTGGAAAACTTGAGGATGTGATATGTCAAGATATTAAACCTTAGTAACACTCTAAGAGAATGAAGGGGAAAAAATGAAAGAGGACTTTTTAATAAACCAAAGCAACTTAATGTATAATTTTGCATACAAAGATGAAATCTCTAATATAAAACAAACCTACAAATAAAGCAAATGCCTTTTTTTTTCCAAATCCCACCTAATTTAACAGTGAGCTCCCAATTCAGATTAACATGAAATTGTTCAAAGGCCACTGAGGTGAAATGAAGGGGGTGCAGCCTCATGGTTGGTAAATGCTGATTAACAGATTAGGAGATGGAATCATAAATGGATGTCACTGTTATTGTTCTTTATACTGCTACACCAAAAATTTCAACCAAATTAACAACTGTGTACATTGGAGAGGATTTTTCACCTCTTGACATATCAAAGAAATATGAATAACTGAAAAGCAATCATATGTCATCAGCTGCCTGAATAACTGAGGCCTCTCTCTTCAGATCAAATGTCAAAAGCAGTATTTATGTAGTTAATAGTAAAAAAGAATAGCTAGCCATGATGCAGCTTGGAGAATGTCATGAATTCTTGTAAAACTTATCACAGAGCAATAATACTTCCCTTTAATGACCCTATAAACAGTTGTGAGCAGCCTCCTAAGATTATCTTATCCTGAGTCAGACTGGAACAGAGAAAAAGAAAAAAAGTAAAGCATCAGATTCACAGAGGTACTGAAAACCCACAAGTCCTTGTTCATTAGTATCCCTTTAAGTTGGTTTCAAAATGCCTTTTGAAACTACATAAACTTCTCACTTTTAATTTCTAATAAAATAGTTCATATAATTCTTATATGGCAAATGAACATCACAGAAGTTCATAATTAAAAGAGATCAATTTAAAAAGCAACTTCATGACAGCCGTGACCAATTATAATTAAATTATATTGTGTAAAAAGCACTTACAAGTTACTCATCACCACAAGACCCAAGAATAATTTCTTTTTCCAAATACACTGTAAGACAAAACTGCTCCTTGTGAACTTTCTCCTCTTCTCATCAATGTGATGGGTAAAACAGGGCAAAGAAAGGGTTTGGAGGAAAAAAAGTTCAGTAATTCCCTATCTGGAAAAAAAGCTCTTTATCCCTTTTGGTACTCTAGAGAAAATACAAATGGGTAGCAACTAGAGAATTTTAATCACTGGCAGCATGCTTTAATCCACATCTTTGTGGTGCTCAGTATATAAAAATTGTATGCTTCAAATTGCAGGCTGACAGGAGTGGGTGAGAGAGAGGCTTTGCAGTGCTGCTGGTCCCATTAATCACATATTGATTGAACACTGAATGCTTTTTCAGTCTGTCTGACAAATTGGAATGGCTCTGGTAACCCCTCACTCAAATACATGTTCTGCCTCATTCTCTTTTACATCATTCATTAAATCTCCTGGGAATACACACAGCCTCTCTCTCCTGGTTGTCCTCACAGATTTCTCTGCTTGCTGGATGTTCAGGTGCCCTCTGATCCCCCCATTAACACCTTGCTGATTTCACAGCAAAAACCTGCCGTGAATTTAAAAATCCCTTTTTCTATCCCTGTAAAAAGATCCCCCCCAGGCTGTTTGGCTGTGCACAACAAGGGCTGTGCTCCACAGGAGTTGTGACACTGCTCCGGGAGAGCAAAAGTGACAGTGAATGTCACAGGGGATGCCACCCACCCTCCCCAGGGTTAACCTTGGGAGCTCCTACACAGCTACAACACGTGGGAGCTGCTGACATGGAACCAGTTGAGTCTTTTTAAACTCATCTTTAAAGACATTAACATTTTGACTGTGCAGGAAAAAAAAAAAAGGTTGGTGAATGGTACTTTCCTAAAAATAGCTCCATGGAGTGTCTAAAAACAGCTTCTCAGTGTTCCATGCCTGCTCTCTGCCCACCACATAAACACAACTGCAGGTACTTCAGAGTTTATGGAGGCAGAACAAGTCAAGATGAGCTGCAGTCACTGCCTGTTACATCACTTATAACAGTTCTGGATTAAAATTTAGTTACTATACCAGTAACCTTGCTTTCCTATACAGTACAATTTTCCCAAAACAGAGTGGATAAAACAATTTAGGACAAGTGTTTCAGGTTATGCAGTAGAATAAACACTGCAATATTATTCTGACAGTTCACATTCTGAGACTATTTGTACTTTTAAAAGTTATCTTAGTGCTTCCATCACAGCTTTTCATCATTTTATGATGAAAATGCCACTGAACTCAAAAGAACTATTTGGGATTCTGGGAGGGAAACCATGGATTATGGTCCTTCAAAAAGCACTACCCTGAGGAAGATTCAGCACCCTTCCCAACACAGTTCAATTCTGAGATGCTGAGCTAGAAGCTGTTTTCCATCATCAACATTTCACAGGCCTTGGGATCCCATTCTTGAGATGGCCAAGGGTGATTTCTTCAAATTCTTATAAAATCTGTCATGTCACACTATAACCTGATCAACTTCCTTACAAAAAAAATTCAAAACACCAAACCCAAAAAAGCCCCAAACAGAAAAAAACTCAACCAAACAAAAAAACCCCATGGATCTGACAACTTAAGCACATGAAATAGATTAATAAACACATGGTTGGGAAACAAGGAGCTGAGGGATACAGAATAAGGCAACATTTTCCACAGAAATACTTCCTCACATCTAATTGTTGAAAAATTCAATGCCAAATTGATTTCTCAGCTGTGCAGACATGATCTGCAATATAACCTACCTTATAAAAATATCAGTCATTCAATACAGGAACTCAAATGTCTGCAGAACTAGAATATAGGAAAAATAATTTAAGGGACAAAACCTGAAACTAATTCTGCAGTGCATGGTAGAGTGAAATTAGGCAATTAAATTCTGAAAGGGACATATCAGAAGAGAATTGTTCAATACATAGATCCCTACATTTCCTTCCATTTCCAACACCAGATTTTTAACAACACAATGCCAGGCTCAGTTGATCAAAGCAAGGGAAAAAAGCCTTTCAAATGTGGCATTTTTTTTCCTCCTGTTTCACACTCAGTTGGACTGAAGCAGCAGCTTCCTCCATCTCAACCTCTGCAGCAACTCGACCTCTTTCACCTTTTCACACTTCCCAAAATCCGTGCCTGTGCTGTAGCTGCTGGCAGAGCAGGCCTGGCACAGGGATCAGATGCTGCTGTAGTCTGAGCCACGGGCAGCCAGGGCTGCTGCTGCTCCCCACTCCACGCTGAAGAAGGTGATTGTTCCAAAGAAACCCACCAGCACCATGATCAGGAGCTGCCACTGCAGCAGGAAATAGTTGCTGTAGAAATAGGCAACTGCAGCACAGATGGACTGAGAGGAAAAACAAAGTGAAGAGATTATCAGTGGAGATTTCCAGGCTGGTGCTGCTACAGAAGGATTATCAAACTGACATAGACACAGTTTAATATGGAGCTCTCAGAATGCTTTTGTAGTAGACAGACAATCTTAAGGCTTCATTATACCTCAGCATATGTCTCGGCATGTCCCACAACAGATTCAGCTTTTACTTGTTATTTAAACAGTGTTCAACTGTAGAAAATGAACACCAAACTCCAAAGTGTTTGTAGCATTGCAACCTGATATTTCAAACTGGTAAAAACACTACCAACATCTCTGGTATTTCAAACTACTTTGTCTAGAAAGAACACAGACAAAGCTTTAAGATCACAGCCCAGGAAACTGTTTCCAGCATCACAAAATTATTTTACACCAAAATTCAGGATGAAATAATTTGCAGAAACATTTTTCTCAGCTTACTAAAAAGCCCAAGCCAGTATTTCAGTGATATCCCAACAGTCCTACTTCCAAAAAGCTGAGTTAGGCAATACCTGAACAAACTTAAAGATGGCAAAGGCAGGAGCACTGTCCTCTGAATACAGGAATCCCAAAATACTGAGGAGCTGGGTGTTGAAGCAGCTGTCCCCCAGCCCCAGCAGGAAGCTGCAGAGCATGGCCACCTCTTTGCTGAAGGAGAAAGCAATTCCAATTTAAAAGCTATTCATTCAAACAGCTTACACATCTATCAACTATTTCTGGCAGACTTACTTGGAAACTGAGAATGGAGGGAAGTTATCACACTTTTAATTTCCCTAGAAAAGAACTGGGAATGCCTGGCTTGGCAAAAAGAGTCGTTTCATCAGCTTTCATTTCTTCAGCACCAAGACTTCTGCTACTGTTACCTGCAGTCAATTCTACACTGAATTAGAATCACTAAAATAACTCATTTCAGTGCTTGGAACCACAAAACCCACATAGCAGTGATTAAAAGCTGAGGCACATGGTGAGTTCAGAAAATCTGCAGGAATGTTAGAGAAATACCAATTCATTTGGCATTAAAATACTCCAGCTAAAGCCAGTCACCTGCACAGGCACAAATGCTCAGAACTGCAAGTTAGCAGCTGGGTCTGCAAAACTGACAGTACAGGATTTTCAAACAAACTGGCAAAAAATACACCCCAAAAGAAAGTTGCAATGATGAGATAAGAAAGCTTTCCATATTGTTCCCCCAAACACTGAGTGCTGCCAGGGACAGGCTGCAGCCAGACCAAGTGAAATTTGACAATAAGCACTGAAAAACTTTGGAAACCAGTTCAACAGGGCAAGGCTGGTGCTCCCTGATGTAAAACTGAGCCCAAAACTGTTTTAAAATAAACTGAATTCTGAACACCTACTACAATAGATGCTGGTCTTGCTATTGTGCTATATGTCAGAAACATCAGTTGTCAAGTGACACAACTGCTATTATTCATCCCCAGGCTTTTTATTCTTATGCCATTCAAGTTCCTAAACTGGGTGCACACTGGTGGAAAATCTACCTTTAATAAAAACAGAATTCCTGAAAGCTTTTTCTAGGGAGTTAGTCACTACACCACACAGAAAAAAAAAAAAACTTCAAGGAATTTTCTGTAGAGGAACAAGCTGTTTATGCACATCCTGAGTTACAGCAGCCAAAGGCAAAAGAATCTCACATACCTTGGAGTCATATAAGCAACTTGATCTGTTCCTTCCATAGGAGCAATGGGGGCATCATTTGGCATGTTGAAAAAAATTAAATAAAAGGCTATGAAGTGGACAAGGATGCCCAGCATCACCACTGGGTTCCTGCCAGAGCGACTCCTCTTGCTCAGCAAGCCAAAAATTCCTCCCCCTGCAGGAGCAGGAAAGAGGAGGGAATTGAATCAGAAGTGAAGATTTAAATACTGACAATTTGAATTATAAACATCCCCACATTGGATAACAAAGATTGACAGACATGCAAACAGCCCCAGGGAGCCTGCCTGGGAAGTGGGGCAGGAGATTGATCAGATGGTTGCTGATGAAGATATTTCACCTTTTGGCAAGTATTTAACCAGCAGCCAGTTTCTTTCAGTATTGCAACAGCACTAAGTGAAAATGGACAGCCTTGTGCTCAGCTCTTAATTGCAAAAACATGCAACTCAATGGATCTGAGCTGCTAATGAACAGTGGTTTTTTGTTAAATACCACAGTACTTGAGTCTACAGAAAGAGAAGAAGTATTTACCTAATGAATATTACCTGTACCCAAATTCATTCAAATATCACATCTCATTTAACACAAGCAAACTTTTTAAAGAAAGAAATCCTTAGTGTAAGCATTTATTCAAAAATTTTGAAATTATATCACTCAAGAAGTAATAAAAATGCAAACATAATACTATTTCATAATAGCATTTAAAATAGCAAAATGATGTCAATTCCCTAATAACACTGCAGCCCAGTGTTTCTCACATTTGAAGTCTGTGTATTCCTCCACATTAATCCCAAGTGAATGCAGAATATCAGAATTCATAGGCATCAAATGTTGGTCTACATCCACTTTACACAGTGTAAGGTATAATTCACAGTGCAGTAAGGAACCACAGTGCCAATTATATTGCAACTATTTCATCCTGTGTTCACATAATTATTGCTGGAAGTTCAAAACCCACTATTGAGTTAAACACAAAAAAACCCCCCCAATTTTTAATAACTACATCACCCTACTCCTTTTTGTTGTCAAAAGGTAGTAAATTTAGACTTACCCAAGATTTCTCCAACACCAATAAAAATACCAGACAGACCAATCAGGCTTTTCTCTTCACTGCCAAACCTATTCACAGCACCAATGCATGTTCCATACACTCCAGAAAAGAATGTTAACACCAAACCTTGGAAGGAAACCAAACAGAATTGATAGATGCACTCTCATAAAAGTCATTTCTATGTCTAAAGGTTGTTTTCCCCTCAGGTATCTTTCAAATCATATATTTAAATGAGGTGTGGGTAATAAAAGCAAAGAGGGAATTTTAAACGATGTAATTATTATATTCTTTTGTACCAGTTCCCAAAAGCCACATTAGGAAAATATCACTAATTGGTGTCACAGGCACTCAGGTTCAGTGCTGCTACACCTGACACAACCCCTATATACAGTTGATATTTCTACTTCTCAAGAACCTTGGAATTTTATCAAATGAAAAATGCCACATGAAATAATATAAAGTAATTGAAGAAATAAAGCACAATTTCAGTAAAGGATTCCCCTCCCTTCAAGTTATGGCATTCCTAGAAGTCCCTGCAGCCCGAAATACAAATAAGGAGCTAAGAATCCTAAAATGAACTCTTTTATGCATACATAATGAATTTAAGCTGAGAAAGAACAACTGCTGTTTGTTTAAAATCCTCTTTCTTTCTTTCCATTGCCTTTGGTGTGAGGAAAGGTGACCTCACTGACCCAGCTAAAGTAACCATGAGCAACCATCAGTATAAAAATACCAACTCAACAAAAAAGTGTATTTAGAACAATGCCAAACATTATGCCTAAACAGAGAAAAACAGCTCAAAAGAAAACTTTCTGATTTATATCCTTTGCCTTTTGGCTACAGCCAAACTCTGGTACAGCACACCCTGCCCTGCCTTGATGAACTGCATGGCCTCAAAAACAGGGGTGCACTTGGAGCTTCTTAACCTGACCAGTAATTTTGGAACTAAATCCCTTGTAGGCCCTATGGAATTTTCTGTTTTCCTCCATGAAGTGGCAACACTGACTCAGATCCAGAAGATGGCAGCAGATATTTCTTCTCCAGTCTGGACTGATTTATTTTTATGCCACCTGTAAACCCAAATTTCTGGATATTCAGGCAAAACCTGACTGATTCCCTTTCCTTGTTATCTGGCTCCACATTCCCATCCCCAGAGGAATTCAGGTGAGTTATGCTGGGTTAACACAACACTGGGGAGATGTTATGAAGTAATTTATAACTCAGAGTAGTGGCTGGAGCAACCCAGCACCAGAGCTACTCCTGCTACTTCTCTACCAGGAGCTGACTGTAAACTGCAGTATTTATATTTTGTTCAAATCTAAGTTTCTCCTTCCACCTCACAATAATTTTTTCTAATGGTGATTCATAGCTTAGGTTCTGAAAGTGCATCTATTTTATTTTAAAAAATCTTATTTGATCATGAACAAAGCTACATCTGAAACCAAATAGGGAGCAAAAAACACCCAAAAAAAATAATTCAAGGATTTTATAGTATTTTTTCTTGGAAGAATCACTAATACTGCAAAAATATATTTTTATTTTACAACTCAGACATTGGTCCAAGGATGGCAGACCAAGTTTAACTAAAAAATGTTAAAAAGAATGAGAACTCATGTCACAGCAAATACTATTGATAAAAACAGTTGGAAATGACTAAGCAGGTTCCTAATAGAACCAAGACTAAAATGAAGAGCATTAGGAATCTCCCATGCCTTAATGAAGGTGTGATGTACAAACATTCCTCTAATTCAAATGCAATACAACTGCATTAAGCAATCTCCAAACTATTGATAGTGCAATATCAGTAAATTTTGCCTAACTCTCACTTTGGGACCCAGAACTTGACTGAACCAGCACCTGCAGATTTGGATGCACTCCTCCTGCACAGAAACACTCCCCAGCACACAGAAACTTCACGAGTAACCCAAAATTAATTAAAACATCCAAGTAATGTCTGCAGACATATGGGTTAAAATACCAAACAATGCCCTGCCACTGCTCATGGTGAAACTCTGCTGGCTTCCTACCTGTGTAGGCTGTGGTAACACTGAGGAGCAGCATCTCTTTGGTGAAGCTCAGTGTAATAGATTTCTCTGTAAAGAAAAAATAAAAAAAATTAGTAAAACTTCTTATAATACTACTAAGATAATCTACACTTATTTTTGCTCTTTGCTTAAAGCAAAAATTGGTTATTATACAAACTGTCTATTAAAGTTTTATTTACTGTTTTATTACAGCAGAGTGCTAAATATACCAACCCCAACCTGCCACACAGAAGAAATGTGCCATCCAAAAATCTTTTTTTGTAAGAAATGCAGTGGGGGAAATATTAAAGAGGAGATACATAGCTTTCAATTATCAGACAATTTTCTGCTCACTGTACTCTCAGTTCATGGCAACTGTCTCCTGAAAGGATAAATAAATTTTCAGTGAATATCCTCACATTCTCAAAACAAGCTTAACAGTCTCAGGCAGAACCATCAAGCTTCAAAGGGAACTGCAGATGCTTCAGTTCTAAATTGTTAACTGGCATTAACTGGTGACAAAAATCAAACAACATGTGATTTCTTTTTATCTTGATATGTTTTTTGATTTTTATTTTTTAATCTCACACTGCCTTCCCCAAGTTGTAACCTGCTCCTTTTGTGCTGATCTGTACAAGGATGCTGTTGTAAAGCAGTTAGGATCTGAAATCACATCAAAGCAGAAACACTCCCAAGTCTCTCCTGGACCACACAGGTACGTGATTGAAGTGGTTTGTACATGATCACATCATCAGCACAAACACACAGAGCTGGGAAGGAGATGCCAGGTTTTGCTGAAGCAACTCTTATGTGAAATTGTACTTACTGAAGGCAGCCACTGCTCTCATCATTTTGTTTCGTGCAGACCTGGGTAAACAAATTGCTTGGTCAAAATGGAAGAGAATAATCACACTTTACTGCTGTGCTGGAAGGCACCTTCATTTTTCAAACCTTCTGTACATTTTCTAGCCCTGCACTATATACTGGAATATGCCAGTGTATTTTTAAAAGTTTCTGAGATCTAAAGTAACCACAAAATCTATTTGCTGCCTGCACTAGTGAATGCTTGCTTAACAGAATCTTTCTTCTGAACATTTTAAGCTTTCAACATTTTTTCCACAGGCATGCTCACTGATGTTTTCCTAACATTTTCATTGTTCTTTAAATAAAGCAAAAATATTTAAGCTGACGCCTCAGGCAAAATTGCACTGAATCTGTGTAACTGTGCATTTCTAATGTATTTATCAGGGTGGAATATATATTTAGAGAAGATAGGAAAAACATGTTCTAGTTTGTAAAACAACCTATAAAAAAGGAGTGCTTTCTGCTTATACCAGCCTTTCAACTGAGCTGATAAAGGCAAGATAAAACACAAAAGTGTTTAATAATAATCAGTGGACAAGAGGTGAAGGGTATCTTTTGCAAGGCACTTGCTTATCAAAGGAAAAGCTTAATGTACAGTGCTGAACTTCACCCTTGAGTATATGCCATATCAAGAACATTATTCCTCATATATTCTCATTGATAAAATACAGATACTTTTCTATTAAATCTGTGAATCCTCCAAGCTGTTGATAACATTCATGTTTCCAGCACAGAGGGGAAGAGAATGCACAACGCTCCTCTGCGGAGCAGGAGCACAAACGAGGAGATGTGACAACATGTTATTGCCATCAACACTTACGAGCTGTCCCCCAGGATTTCATTAGTGGAATCATCATCCCCTGGAGCTTTTGTGTCCTCTTGTTTCCTAATCAGAAAGAACAGAACTGTGCCCACAAGACTGATAACAGTCAGAGCAATGAAGACAGTTCTGCGATCACTCTCTGTGGAAAAACAAACAAGAGCCATAACCAGATGTGCAGAGGGGATGCAAACCAATCCAGCCACCTCCAAACAACTAACACAGACATGCTACAGTCTTTAATACACACTAATTTTCTAGCTTACCTTCCACATGGAGCTGCTGGCAAACTCCTGCCTCAGTTTTATGGTGCTAATTAAATATCGGCAAATTAAAGAGGTCCCTCGCATTCTCTGCCATGCAAAGGCTATGACCAAGGAGCAGCCAATTAAAGGAAGTGCATAAATTATTAGCAGAAGAAAGTACAATCTTTGAAGACTTATATAATTCAAAGTGCACATAAACTGCCCCAAACCCCTTCAGATTTCTAAGAGAATCTCTTGACCAGCATCAGAACCGTGAGCACAATGACATCACAAACTGCAGGCTGGGAAACTACACAGGCATTAAAACCACCAAAACCTCAGTAACTGCCACAGCAGCTGCAGGGGACAACTCTGCTAAACAAGCTGGTTACTGCAGCAGAGCACAGACACAGCTAACACAAAAGCCACTCCCATTTACCAGCATTAAGCAGGGAAAAAAGCCAGTAACAGCAAATAGTTGTGACTGAATTCATACATGACCCTGAAGATATTGCCTATGCTTGTATTTACTTCCCCCTTAGCTCAAAACCAAATGCAGACTTGTCCTAAAAATAAGTTGTATATAATCACAGATCCAAAAAGAGAAGATGTGCTTCACACCTTGAAATGCCTGCAAAATTTTTATATAGGTAGTAAAATAAAGATTTTATTTTTAAATGCTGTTAGGGTTTGATATAAAATTTTCTAATAAAGAGGGATCTCAAGACGTTTAAGATGGAGGGAAATGTAACAGCAGAACTGCCTCATAGTTAATTGCTCTACTCTATGGTTAGCAGAACTGTGAAGGTTGGAATGCACAGAATTTCAGACACCCTAGGTTCAAAGTGTCTCCAATATTTCCAATAACACCTAAACCTTTGTGTTACAGGTGAGGGAGTGCAGAAGATGACCCTTAAAAAGTAGGTGGTGTTTTATTACCTGTATGTGTGGAGAACCTGAAAAGATGGAGCTAACAGAAACAAGAAGTGGATTGTACTTTCTGTTCTGTTATTTCTGAAGCCCAGTAATTATCATTTAAAAGTCAACATCTTATTCCTCATTGACTAGAGCAGAATCATCCTCATCTGTTAAAGGTTAAAAGAATTGACCATTCTAGTAGATATTCTACATTAGGACTAAATAAGGAAAATTATCAGTAATTACAGAACAGGAAAATCAAATTATCTGTTTACACTGATTTCCCAGCAGCACTCATTTTTGCTTATTAAAATCTATTTTCACTACTTTTCTTAATGAATACCCCCCCATACTTTGCCTGGTTTAAACACTTGCCAGAAATCTTTGCTTTAAAAACACTGAGCTTCAACCACTGTCCAGGTTAAGAACATTAATAAAATCCACTGTTCTCTAGTTCCTGCTCTTTGCCAGTCTAGCACAACATCAAATGGAAAAAATACAGCATTAATTACAATCCCATCAGGAAGTTAATCTCATAAACTATGCCAAGAAAGGAAAATAGAGTTCTTTCTCCACTTTCCCAGGAGTGCTGCTCCATCTCAGCCTCTGCCTCCTACACTGCTTTGTGCCAGCACAATGATTAGTGCAGCCATGAACTGGGATGGTTTTCCTTTATTTACCTTTATTTCATAGCTTAATCAATCTCCAATACGATTTAGAAGAACACTCCACACCAGGAGCTTACTTTGGAATAGGATAGAGTGTATAATATTACATACACACCCAGAACACCTTCCCCCCAAAAAGGTGTATTTTAGTACAAGAGTGTCTGCACAGGGAAAATCCCAGATTGGGAAAAATCTCCAAGAAGAAGAGACTATCTAAAATAAATTGGGGAGGGGGAAAAAAGTCTGCTTTTGTATAAAGTTCCTGCCACTTTGGAGTTCATTATTTCATCTATTTATTCATGCTACTATATTTAAAGGTTGGCCATGTAAACAAGCAGTACCCACCTGATATGTGAGTTTTCCCTTGCCAAGCAAAGTATATATACAGATTTCCAAAAATCAAGCTGTAAACAAAAAGAACAAAGGTCAACAACACATTATATGAAAAAAATTAGATTTGTAGCACCACAATATTATGATTCCATTAAAAAAAAAAAATCCCAAGGCTGTGCAATTGTGAAAAAAATAAAGACGTGAGCCACTCTCCATGCCAGCTTCTTCTATATAGAACCTCAAACAAATCTGAGGATTCTGCTCCAAAATGCTGGCTATTCCTTTTCATCAAGACACAAGGTGGTGGCAAAAATCAGTAAATCTGCATCTAAGTTGCTTCTAATTTTGGAAGAGTCTAAGTTAGAAAGCTGACATATTTCTAGACATGATTTTGTAATACTTCCTTTGCAGGGTCAGGTGTCTTGTCTGAAGTATTGCTTCAGCTCAAGGAAATTCTGTGTCTCTACCTACCATTTCCCAAAATACAGTCCTTCTGAATGAACAATTTAAAACTGTTTTAGAGCCATTTTCCTCATATTAACCCATGTATTTTACTCACTGTAAAACACACAATCAGCTGAGTTTGTGGAAATTGCTACTCTGATAACATACTGAGGGGTTAATTCTGGAACTGAAAACTTCAGGAACACAAGCATTCTCCTGGTTCAGGCTGATGTTCTCCCAGCCCAGGCTCCCATCCCCACAGCAGCATTAGCAATGCAGGCTCAGCACCCTAAGCATTTCTGCAATTCAGTCCCCTGGTTATCTCCCAGTATTCAGAACTGCTGCATTAGAGGTGGTAGAAGGGATCTCTCTTCAGGAACCATTTGTGCATCTGTCTGCCACAAATTTGTTTGATTCCTTTCCAATCCTGCTGACACCATCTAACATCTACACACTCCCATGGCTGCAAGCTCCAAGAGCTTAAATAAAAAGCACTTTAAAGCCCCACAAAGTACTTTTTTTGTTTCAAACCAGTCCTCTTGACTCCCCCCAAGTGACCCCAGTCTCAGCACAGCAGCATTTGGTGAACAATAGATCCACACTCAGCTCCCTGCTGCCCTCATGTTTGGGTAACACATTGGTATAATCCTCCTCAGCTGCTGTTCCTCCACAGGAAAGAGTCCCAACCTTTTCAGTCTCTCTTCAAGCCATCAGCTCTATCTTCTTGCATAATTTCATTATTTTTCTCTATGTCCTAATTGCATTACACTCTCATGAGAGGCATTCACTCTCCCTGAACAAAACACTTAATGGCCACAACACAGCATTCTCTGCCTTGCTCTCACTGCCCTTCTTGATGCTGAGCCTTTTGTTGACTTTTTAGTCAAGCAGCACTCAAATTTTAGTATCAGAGAAATATCAAAAAACAAGATTTCTTTTCTGACTTCTGACTGCCAGTTCCAACTTCAGTATCTTCACCCTGGCAGCAAGAACCAGCTTCTTCCTCACTAAAGGACACAAACTGGCACAGCCCTCCACAACCAACACCATTGCTGTTACATCCCTCAAATGCTGCCCTAACAGAAATGTATCTTTTTAGCACCTCAAGAGCAGAGACTGCAATATCCACCTCTCTTCCATTCCCTGTTCTGTAATGCACAACACCAATTAAAAACACTGCTTCCATTTCTCCTTCCCACTGAGTGTAAGGTCCCATGGGAGTACTTTTGGATGCAGTCTCTCACTTATAAAAAAAATATAAAAAGCAGAATGGGTACACAACCAAAAAAAAAACCAAACCAAAACAAACAAACAAACAATAAATAAATAAATAAAAGCTTACCTGAACTGTAGGAGTGCCCAAAATATTCCACTGTTCCTTCCAATGGTGTTTTCATCAGAATTTTCAGTCAAGCAATTTCCCTGGGCTGTCCAGAGGACTGAAACAGACAGAATATATTGCTCAGGAAATAAAAATATTTTAAAGACATATTCAAATCTCATAGAAAACAGTCAGCAGAGTAAGAACAATGCTTACCAGCAGCTGCAATGCCAATAAGCACAGAGGCTGTGTAGAAAGCCCATGTAGCTGGTTGGATAAAGACTGCAATGTACAAGCTAGAAGAGAACAGATCAGTTCACTGAATACTGACTTTAAAGTGGACAATGCTCTTTAACAATCAGATACTTCACTTAGGTGCTTTTAAATCAGCTCCTCTCTCCTAAGGAATGCTGAAAAACAGGTTGTACATGAAAAATCCTTTTACCTTTCTAAGCACATAGAATTTTTTTTTATGTAGGTATTAATCTGAGAGCATAACCTCAATTCCACAGTCAGCAAAGTCTAGAAGTGCTGTGGAAAAAAATGTGCTGTTTCCAGTAGGCTGAAGTACTCTGCAGTTACACACCTGCAGTATCTCTGTGAGATGCTCTTCTTAGCCAGTACAATATAATGTATGGCACAGAAGCCTTTGATGTGAAAAAATGTAAAGAAATATTTCTAAGGAAGCAGGCAAAACCTCAAAATTAATACTTACCTATAAAACACACCACTAACAACCATGGAGAATTGAGGTCCCACTATTGCAACCAGTGAAGGTGATATAAGATTTGATGCAGACAATACTCCATAAATAATGGACATGCTACAAAAATAAAAAAAAAAGATGATTAAATACTGAAAATAAACTACAAGCTATCACTGCAACTGATTTAAGATTGATCAGTGGATTTCAAAATATCCAGTTAAGTATGTACATAACTTAACAGCAAAACTTTGGTGGTCAAGTATTTCCTTACTTCTTTTCCCCTCACCCACTGCACTCCACGTGGGAATAGAGGAGTGTAGAGTGTTCCCTGGATTGCTAAGCAGAGTCCTAAACCATTGCAGGCAATGACATCTTGTAATTTACAGCATGCATTTGTCAAACTGCCTGAGCAGCAGTTATTGTATTTTGTACTCTGTACATCTAGAGGAGAATGTTCTAGAACCACATCTATCTGTCAGTGAGGTTTTCATCTTCTGACAAATATGCCACAGAAATTTTACAGAAATATATTTGGCCCAGTGGAATTTTTAGTTTAAGTTAAGACAGTAAACCCTTCAAAGGAGCAATCAGGTTTTCCTCCATGACAGATTAATTTAGCATGCAAAAGGTCCCTGATCATGCCTGGCAAGTTTGACTGCCAGTGCAACAAAGACACTGGCTCTCTGTGGCTTTGCTTTCTGACTGCTGCTTTCACATTTATGTTGTATTTCCTGAGAGCTGATCCACACCACCTGTCCTACACAAACACTGAGTGCACACAGGCAAACAACTAAGGCCTGAGTTAGCAGTTTTATTTATTTTTAAACTTCCATCTTCTTTGCCTCCTCAGGTAAAATGCTGAGAATGTGATGACAGTGGTTTTTCTCCCTACAAAGACAACATGCAAACCAGATATGTAGTTCAACTGGAAATAATTCAGAGCAGAACTGTGAGAAGCCTGTTTTAAACTGCTTTAAGTGTGTCAATAAATTGTGAAGTCAGCAGAACACTGCAATCTCTTGAGTGTGTCTCTCTACTGGATGAAACTGTAACTAAGTTCACCCTGCAAGGAGCAAAGTAAGAAGAAAATCTGTGTAATTACCTCGTGTAGCCACTGCCATGAAAGTCTGTGTTGTTTAAATTCGTGATAACAGTTTGCTGTGAGAAGAAGATCATACATTGTAACATGTTAGAGTCTACCTTGCATTTAGAGAGCACCTGCACGGGTTTGAAGTCAGTATCAAACATTAGAATTATTCATTAATAGACACTACAAAGTACTTAAAAGAATTTAAAACTCACACCACTTCCACAACAGAGCAGGAGATATTTGGCAGGGAAACATCTACGTTTGAAGAAGAAATTAGTACTGTATGATTAAATCATGATTTCGTGAGAGACCTAAAATATTTCACAAAACTTTTCTTTCACTTAAGACCTCTCTTACATAGATAGGTATGACTAACTTGATTTTAAAAGTGGGAAAAAAAAGGGAGAAGTTTCAGAATAATCTTAACCTAACTGAATCTCTGGTAAGAGTTTCCATTCTTTTCAGCTTCCCGTTATTTTCCTGTTCCTTTTTTCCCCCTTGAATCAGCTTTAGTGATCATGAGACCATATAGTTACTTGGACTGGCAGGCAGATCTGACTGAAAGTCACTTGTAAAGACTTTTATGACAGTGAATTACATGATTGCACGATCACAAAGTCCAGTTTAGTGAGGTGCTGAATTCACTGCAGAATTTCTGAGATCGCTGGGCTGCACTTAAGAGCTCACAAAAGTATCACACTGCACTAGGACTTACAAAACTACTCCAAGTAGTTATTTCTATAATGCAGTGAAGGACATTTATCTGTCTGAACCCAGCAAGGATCCTTCTTCCATGCAACAAAAGAGCTGTAAGACCTGTGAGCTCAAGAGGGATGTTGAAATCTAACTGCCCTGCAGGAACAGAACTAATAATACTGAAAGTAGCTCAGGAAGGTAAAGGGCTAAGCCTGGCAATAGCAGGAGTCTAAAAATTTAAATAGTAACAGTAAATTTGGGTTATACTCTGCTCAATTTTGGCTCTGCAAAGAGATTCTAAATAACAGCAAATAAGTTATTCAGCTGGAACATGACTTGGCAGTTTAGCAACTTTACAAGTCTGTTTGTAAGGTGTTATTCTCACACTCCTCCTCAATATCTAGTTCGTTAGATTATGAAAATCTAGTTAATAATAGCATGGTTAATAATAACTTAGGCAAATATTTTGAAAGGGACCATACAGAATATAGAATATAGAATATGCAAGGTTCAGTGTAATTCAATTGTCCAACATTACAAGTGTCAAAGCAGACACTATTTTACAGCTCAAATATTTTATAAGATTAATTTTCTACTTTCTAAGCAATCAGGCACAGTTTCATATGTAGCTATGCTATTTTAAAGAAATAGCCTGCTGAATTATTTGGTTAAACACATTAATCGACTTAAAACTAAACCAAAAGATGATAAATGTCAAAGTATCTTGCACATTAGAAAACCCCAAATAAAGCAACATTAGAGCACCCAAAAAACAAGCCAGGATAAATAACTGAAATAGAAATGTGGCACATCTTGAAAGTCCCACCTACCGCGATATTTCCACAGGATTGGAAAGCAGTGAATATAAACATAAATGAGACTCCCAAGATAATGATGTTGAAAAGCTTTTTTCCTTCAGAAGACATTTTGTGTTTTCTTCCCAAGCTCTCAGCTTCAGTCTGGAAAAACTATTTTTCTTTTAAAAGTTTCCTCTTAACCTCTGAAAAAAAAAAAAAAGGCAAAAAGAATAAAAGAAAGCAAATAATGATCACTTAGGGCTACTTATTAGCGGGTAGTAAATATCAATTCATCAAGAATTATGGTAACTCTTTTAAATAATGTGCAACGAAATCGGTAATTTGGGGGGGGGAAGGTCTGATACAAAAGGTAAAGCCTAAATTCTACCTGTTCCCATGAAGTTACCAGGGGTGACGGCAGTCTGTTACTTCATGACATCCCTTTCTCCCAAAGGAGCCGCTTTCCCAATATCAAGCAGGTTAATCGGCTCAGCTCCTTGTCATTGTTGAAATCAGAATTGTGGCCCTCGGCCTCTCAATCACCTGACGAAGGAAAGATGAGCCACTCGCACCCACGAGTCATTTCCATGCACTGCACAGGAAATAAAGAACATTTCGGTGTCTCGATCATCTGACCCAGCCCTGAAAGCCCTTGTGCACTATGGGAAATGCAGTTTTATCATAGCAACCTTTTCCTACTTAAAGCGGTGGAACTCTCACAGTCCTTAAAATAAAATTATTTGTACAAGCTTTTGAGAATTGGAATTTCTAGCCACTAAAGAACACCTGACAAGATTAAAAACAAACAAACAAAACACAAAACCACACACACACACAAGCCCTGACAAACCAAACA
>VZTR01003996.1:108876-135683 GCA_013400775.1 Chaetops frenatus
TCACAGAATGGTTTTGATTAAAAGGGACCTTAAAGCCCATCTCGTCCCACCCCCTGCCATGGGCAGGGACACCTTCCACTAGACCACGTTGCTCCAAGTTGCCCTGTCCAACCTGGCTTTGAACACTTCCAGGGACAGAAGTGACACCATTAATCTTTTACTTCACAGTATTTCTAAACAATAAATTTAAGATCAGTTGATCTCCAAGTCATGAAGAGCTCTGTTAAAACATCAGCAAAACTGAGAGAGGATCAGACATTGACTGAACGGCCACTTTTTCCTGTTACCCTCCTTCATCTGTTCTGCTGGGCCTCTGGGATTGGAGAATTCAACTAAATCAGTTCTGCTTTAATGCTGGCAAAAAAAGACAGAGAAGGAAATGCAGAATTGATTGAAGTAAATGACAACACCACATTTTACCTCTGCTGTCTACAGTAAAGGGTTTGAAGAAGCAGAGGTCTCAAAGGGAGAAAAGGATCTTAGCCCAGGAGATAGAAGGGCTTCCATCCTGGGCCTGTGTGCTGGAACAATTCCTTTGGCAACAGCAGCAACACGCACTGGAGTGACTGAAACTGGGAGGAAGGGACACGGGCAACTCCCTGTCACTTCAGGGAAATCGCCGTAAAGATAAACTTCAAATTTCTCCTTTGAAAAACGGCTTCAGCAGAGGAAACACCAAATTTTTTAATCAAAATTCTCTGGTGAAAAAATAGAACAAATATGAAGCAATACAAAATGTGAGCCAGTACCTGTGTATTTGATTCTGCAGCAGGAAACTGTTGCTTCTGGGTTTGTATCCATGTCTGCTTATTTTTACACTTCTTCAGTGCAAAAAAAAAAAAACCAAAACAAAAACAAAATACAATTATAGTAAGACTGAGACTTTAAATTCTAATACGGAAATAATTTTTCATATCGATACTGTCATTGGATTAAACAGATCAGTAGAAAATAGTCTCATTTCTACTCTTTTTTTAACATAGTGATAGGGAACAGCCAGGTAGAAACTTTTAACATTGTTTAGATATGAGAACCAGTTCAGAAACAGAGTTTGGGCATTTTATTAGTGCCTGAGGTTACAGAGCCACAACTTTTGGGGTTGCTTTTGGGGTGGGGGAGCAGCTTTCACGGTATTCCCTGGACTCTGGGAAGTTGCTTGTCACCCTTACACAAGGGCTGTGCAAATCTTCTCCCTTATTCCTCCACAGCTCGAACTTGGAGAGCGGGCCGGTGTGAGGATAATTTTAATATTTCCTTGCTCGGTTCTCAAAGGCACCGAGGAGCCGGCGGGGACTGCCTGGCCTGCGGAGCGGATCCATCGTGGCACATCCAGAGCTGGCGGGGCCGAGGAGGCTTCCCCGGGCACCGCTGCCCGCAGGGATGACGGAAAGCCCGCGGACAGCCCGCTCCGGGCTGCCCGGTACCTCAAAGCCGCCACAGGCACACCACGGAGCGCGGGCAGGAAAGGCGCCGCGCTCCCACAGCAGCTGCTCCGGGAGAGCCGCCCTCACAAAGCCCGGGCCGAGCGCCAGTTCCCTCACGGAACCCCGACCCCGTTCCCCTCACGATTCTCCCCTCCACGTCCGCCATTTTAAACCGTCCCCGCCCGCCCGCGTCTCACGCGATTCCCTTCACCATCACTTTTTTTTTTCCCGCGGCGGGGGTTTCTCGCCCGTCTCCCCACCCCCACACATTCCTCTGCCCTTATTTCTTTTTTTTTAATTATTGTTGTTACTATTGTTTGGGGGTTTTTTACGGTTTTCAACACACATTGTTCAAAAATTTCCCCGCCTCCACCGAGCTCTTCCGGGTCACGGCGGCGGCGTTTTAACAGCCACTTTCCAACCGCAGGGCGAATTATAAGTTTACAGGCGGATTCCCCACGCTCCCTCCGGGACCACCTGGGGGAAAAGAAGAAAAAAGGGATCGGGGGTCGCTCCCGCGGCAGCGCGGGCGGGGCGGTGCCCCTTTCCCTTCCGGGGCGCCGCCGGCCATTTTGTGGCGTTAAGCCGCGCGCGCGGGCGGTTCCTCCTCATTTCCTCGTCGCGGCGGGACGGGGTGGCAGCTCCTGGCGCTTCGCTCCGGCCTCGGGCCGCCCCTCGGACCCTGAGGTGGGTGCTGCTCTCTGCGGACCCCGCGGCTTTCCCCTATGCGCTGTAGCTCTCCTCCTTTTTGGACTCGCCTTGCGGTGTGAGGCGCGTCGCCCTCAGGGCCGCGCCAGCTGCTGACCCCTCCTCAGCTCCTCAGGTTTATTCTCTTCGGCCGCCGCCGCCCCTTAGGGGCTCCTACCCACCATGAGTTACGGCCGCCCGCCGCCCGACGTGGAGGGCATGACGTCCCTCAAGGTGGACAACCTGACTTACCGCACCTCCCCGGACACCCTCCGGAGGGTCTTTGAGAAGTACGGCCGCGTGGGCGACGTCTACATCCCCCGGGACCGCTACACCAAGGAGAGCCGCGGCTTCGCCTTCGTGCGCTTCCACGACAAGCGGGACGCGGAGGACGCGATGGACGCGATGGACGGGGCGGTGCTGGACGGCCGGGAGCTCCGCGTGCAGATGGCCCGCTACGGCCGCCCGCCCGACTCGCACCACAGCCGCCGCGGGCCGCCGCCCCGCCGGTACAGCAGCAGCGGCTACGGCCGCCGCAGCCGCAGGTGAGCGCCGCGGAACGGGCAGCCGAGTTTGAGCAGTAAATGAGATGAACCTTAGCTGTGCGCCTGTGTAGTAGGACCCGTTTGTTTTCATGTTGGTTGCCTAGGGGAGGTAGTGAGGTCTCCGTCACTGAACCGTACGGACACAAAGTTGAGCCATGTGCTCTAGGCCGAGCCTGCTTAAGCAAGGAGGTTGGACCGGATGACTCACTGTTACCCCTTCCAGCCGGACCGATTCTGGCATTCTGTGTCCTTTTCCCAGCGAGTTTCGCGGTGGCGCTGGGAAGAGGAAGTGGGGTTTGCTAGCAAAAGCACGTGGGGTTCCCTCGGAGTGGAAGGGTTTCGCCCTGTAGTAGATTTAGCCCCCGGCCACTCGCTCTGAACAATGGCGCCCTCGTAACACTCGTTTTCTTGCCCACGTGCGTCCTGTTCCGCCTTTCCTGTCCCGCAGCACTCGCTCCAGTCCCTGCGTCACCCGTGAGCAACTTCTAACGCACCTTTTTTTGTTTGTTTGTTTTTTCCCTTCCCTTTCTCCTCCTGTTATGTTATAGCCCTAGAAGACGCCGTCGCAGCCGATCTAGAAGCAGGAGCCGGTCTAGGTCCCGCAGTCGGTCCCGCTACAGTCGATCCAAATCCCGGTCTCGCACACGCTCTCGGTCTCGCTCCACCTCCAAGTCCAGGTCTGCCAGGAGATCCAAGTCAAAGTCCTCATCTGTCTCCAGATCCCGGTCCAGGTCAAGATCCCGGTCCAGATCTAGAAGCCCTCCCCCTGCCTCAAAGAGGGAATCCAACTCTAGATCCAGGTCTAAGAGCCCTCCCAAGTCTCCGGAAGAAGAAGGAGCTGTATCCTCCTAGGAACATGGTAATGTAGCTCGGGACCAGCACAGGATGCATGTTACTTTATTAGAGCACTTAGGTGGGGTGTTGGGTAGTTCTTGGAAGATTAATAGCCTGAACCAAGTGAATCCTAGTGGGGCACATGGTTAGTTTTTGGTTTTGGTTTTTTTTTTCTTAAGCAGTGCTTTTTGGTTATTGATTTAGGGAAATAATTACTGAAGGGTTTTCTACGGAGATTTTTTTTAAAAAAAAACAGAGGAAATGTTTTATTGCAAGATTAATGCCTTGGTTTTAATAAAATATTGTATGAGACGCAACCTATGATGAAAATGACTATTTCTTACTGTATTTATCCAACATCTGCATTTTCCCCTTTAAAGCTGCGGTCTCCTGTTTGCTAAAAGAATATTGGCCAGTATTGCAGATTTTAACTGATTTGGCTGATCCTCCAGGGACCAGTTTCTGTGGGCGTGTGTTGGAGCAGGTTTGTCTTACACTGTTAAAGATACACTATCCTTTTAGAACGGAAGATCGGTTCAGTGGCCGTTGTACTGACTGGAGGTAATAACTGTCCTAGAAAAGTGGCAAATTCCTTGCAACGAGAAAAACACGGAAACTAGTTTTTCCTCAAGTCGACATCTTGAAGAGGCATCTAAGGATACACCGGGTGGGGAAAGGATAGTGTGTCTTTAACCCTTCAAACTGTTTGGTCCTGTTTTTTAAAAGGAAAGGGCCTAAGCTAGCTCTGGAGTTAGATAATTATAGCAAATTTAGTCACATTTTCGGTTTTGAATGCTAATTAGAGCTTAGTTAAGTCTTTATGAAGAACTATTAGTTTTCTAACGTTTATAGAACTTTGAATAATCTGAGTGTTGAACAGGCTGAATTGAAGTTAACGGTGGCTTGATCTACAGCCTGGTGCTTACTCTCCTTTGTAACTAAATATTTCGACTGAACCTTACATTTGGCCTCTGAAGTAAAGCAACACACGGGGGGAGGTGGAACACTGTGGAAATTGCTACAACTTAATTAAATAGACAAAGCCAGTTGAAATACTACTAGAAGTATCCCTGAAGTCATCCACACCCAAAATAAACAAGGTAGAAACCTGGCTGAACTTTTCTCTCTTCAAACCTAGATGCTTCAGCTAAGTGAGAACCCACATAAAGGACGCCTTTGGGGGAAAAAGATCGCTTGAGTCTTCAGCCCGTTGGAGAGACCCTGGCCGAGCAACCAGCCGTTGAAAAGGTTATTTTGTAACATTTTGTCTAACTTTTTACTTGTTTAAGTTGCGCCTCAAGTGGCAGATTTTACATTTTATGTGCCATTTTGTTGCTGTTATTCAAATTTCTTGTAATTTAGTGAAGTGAACGACTACGATTTCATTATTGGCTTGGATATTTGAGGTAAAACTTCATTTTTGTTTATATAGTGCTGACTTCTATTGAAAATTAAAATCGATGGTAACTTGCTGCCTCCAGTTTCATACTGAGGAATCATGCGGCCATTATATGCTGATAGCTAACTGTCAGAAAGTACTCTCAATTTTACCTTGATTCCCTTAGTAAAATTCCGCAAAACTTCAACTTGAAACTTACTGTAAATGCTTTTTTTAAAAGAAAGAACAACCTTGACTTAAAATAGCATCTTCAAATTCAAATTGGTAGAAATCTTTTCAGGTGACAGTTGATATTTGCAAGGATTGTTTTATCAGACTCAATTCTAATCTCTTCTCTTATGTATTTTTGTGCACTAGGCGCAGTTGTGTAGCAGTTGAGTAATGCTGGTTAGCTGTTAAGGTGGCGTGTTGCAGTGCAGAGTGCTTGGCTGTTTCCTGTTGTCTCCTGATTGCTCCTGTGTAACGATGCCTTGTCGTGCAGAAACAAATGGCTGTCCAGTTAATTAAAATGCCTGACAACTGCACTTCCAGTCACCCGGGCCTTGCGTAAAAAAAATGGAGCATACAGTGAGCACATCTAGCTGATGATATACACACCTTATTTTTTCCAGAATGGTAAAACTTACCAACCTACATATATGAACTTACATATGAGAATTGTAATGTTAAGCAAAGAAATGGTTCATTCCTTTGTAAGTATTGATTGGTGTATCTTTTGCTTAAGACATTCTGTACTATACCCACTGTCTCTGTAGTTAATATTAAACATTTTTTTCTGTGTTAACTTTTCTCAACTTAATGTCTTGGGTCAGCTTATTTTTAGCTTGAAAAGATTTCTGCAATTATATTGTCAATGTTTAACTTCTATCTAGTAACTAAATGCATTCTACTGCTTAAAAATTTTATCCACTGGGGTTGCTTTTACATTACTGTGGGCAAATTTTAATTAGTATTGTGACTAACCCAATGTTGTGTGGCAAGTGGTAACACCCTAAGCCACAAACACAGAACCAGCCAGGTCCTGGGATGGTGTTGGGGGAGGTCCACACTGAGCAGTACTAATAATTAATTGCATTGCTGTGTGCTTGCCCTGGCTCACCAGGCTGCTGCTTGAAGGGGGCTGATCTTTACAGTGATGATTTCTCTTGATTTGGTACCAAATGACTTGTAACTTCAAACATCCTGTGTCAAGGGTTATTGTAATGCCTTGTTTTATCTTCTGCATGTATGTTAAATGGGAATGGAAACATCTGAACACTGGCAGTATGGCTTTGTTGAGGATTAAAAGTACTTTTCTACAAACTGAGGAGTTTGTATGTTCCAGGTTAGCACAGTCTCCACACACTCATTTACAAACGGGGCGGGGGTGGCTTTTGTACATGGATTTTGGGAAGGATTCTCAGTCCTGGGAGAAAGGGATCTTATTGGGATGGTTTTAAGAGTGCAGTTACCTTTTCATAGCTGAAGTTGTGGGTTTAGGTTGGATCTTGTGGATTTCCAGGTTAAACTCTGTTGTGTGGTGGCTCACATGATGGAACTGAGGCTCTGAACTATTTCACGGGTTTGGGAGAGGAACACAAATTTCTCAAAAACCATAGCTGGAAAACCAAACAGCTTTATTTTTACAATGCATTGCTTTGCTAAGAATTGCTGCTTCCCCAAAATACCCATGAGGTTTGCTGTAACCAGGACTGTTCTCTGTAGCTCTGTGCTACAGTAGTGAACAGCTGAGCATCACCTTGTACTGAAATCCAAAGTGGAATAAACTGAAGTGCCCTCTGACTGTGCTAGTGAGATGATCATCATTTCAATTGTGTGTCTTCCTGGCAGAGACGAGCTGGCCAAGTGCTCTTTGTCTGCACCAAAGGAGTGCAAGGGAACGTGGGTGCTCTTCAGTTTCCATTTGTAGAGCAGAGCCTCGATAGACCAGTCAGCACTGAGGGGAGGAAACAGAATGAAAAGCTAACGCAGGGTTATCACTGTTACAGTAACTCGAGCAGGCTGTCACCAAACACAGCTGGGTTTGTAACAGTTTTCTTATTCAACAGCAAATTGGTGGATCTTGGGTCATTTTCAGAATTTGTTACCTCCAGGATTTACTGGGCAAATAGCAGCCTGACTCAAAATAAGGAGTTTTTCCGAGTCAAGATTGGTGGTGCCACAGAGGAGTTAATGCTCATCCCCAGCTGAGTGAGACAGGAGTTGAGACTTAGTTTTAAATATGTAAAAATTTACCTTCGGACTTGATAAGTTGTCCAGAATTGAGCATGTGGGTTCTTCTCCAACAAGAAGTAAATTGTAGTTAAAATATCTTCAAAGTCTGTGTAGTTTGGAAAGATAAAGCAATCTGGGTTAGCATGTGGATTCCAGGTGTGGATAAATCTGCTTGGTTCTATGAAATTGTAATTGCAAATCAATGCAAGCACAGTGTATCTGTATGAGACCCAAGCACAGCAAGAAGGGACTTAGTTAATTACTTCATCTATTCTCACACCCTCAGCCACATTTATGACTGCTCTAAACTAGAATTACTCCAGAGTAAGGAGGTCAGTAGCACGGTCACTTGATCTATTGACACTGTTCCCAGCACTGCTCGGACACAAAGTCCTTGCAGTCACAAACCAAAGATCCCTAAGAGCATTAACGTACCTTTGGGTTCAAAAAAGACATCTGACCCTAAAATAATGTCTATGGGAGCAAGAGAGAGCAGCTCTGGGGATACCCGGCCCCAGGTGAGGCCGAGGACGGGCACGTGTGGCAGGCGGTTCATGAGGCAGCTGCTGCGGCAGCTCTGCAGGCACCGGGGCAGCTCCTCGCTGTCCGACAGGATCACCCGGGCACCGCACCTGGCGGCCACCACGCCGGGGAGACTCACACCGGCACCGATCTGAAACCACAGCGTGTTGGTGGAGACCGCGGGCGGAGCCTGAGCCGCGGGGCACTAGAGCGGGGAGCGGGCGGTACCTCCAGCACTCGCTTCCCGGGCAGGCTCCGCCTGTGCGCCCACAGGTATTGGGCCAGGACCACGGCGCAGGGCCACACGTACAGGCCGTACTGCGAGTCCAGCACCTGCAATACACGGGGTAAGGTGCCGAGCCAGGCTCCCGGGAGCTCCCGCTGTTCCCCGTGTCCCGGCTGCCCCCGGTACCTCGGGCACGCGCACGGCCAGCGCCGCCGGACCCTCCTCGAAACGGTACCGCCGCGCGCGCCGCCGCCGCGGCTCCGCCATGGCCAATCGCGGGCCGACACGTATTGGTGCCAGACCGCGCCGACCAATCGGCGTCCCTTCCCGGCGTGACGTCACGGGGAGCGCCGCCGCGGGCGCTGATGGCGGTGGGCCGCTCGCCCAGCCGCGGCCTCCNGCGCTGCCTCCGTGCCGCCCGCGCTGCCCTTCCTCAACATGGCTTCCCCGGCCTCGGCCAATCAGCACCGAGGCGTGGCGGAAGCCGGGGCGCCGCCGGCCAATGGGCGCGCGGCGGGGGCGGGGGCCGGGGCGACGCGGAGNACGAGCCCCGCGGCGACTCCGGGCGGGGGGACCAGGGCCGGGATCGGGATCGGGATCGGGATCGGGATCGGGATCGGGATCGGGATCGGGATCGGGATCGGGCCGGGGGGCGGCGGGCGGTGACGGCCCCCAGCGCCGCTGCCATGAATCACAAGAGCAAGAAGCGGATCCGTGAGGCGAAGCGCAGCGCCCGGCCCGAGCTGAAGGACTCGCTGGACTGGACCCGTCACAACTACTGCGAGACCTTCCCCCTCAGCCCCACCGCCTGCAAGGTGCGTCGGGCCGAGGGCAGCGCGAGTGTGGGAATGGGGAATGGAGGGGGCGCGACTGAGCGAGTCCTACGGGAGAGAGACCTGAGGGGAACGGAGAGGGCCTGAAGGAACTGCGGTGGGGACTGGGGAGTTGGGGAGCCCTGAGGGGACAGGGATGGAGCGGGCGACTGAGGGGGTTGGGAATGCCTGAGGTGAACGAGGAGCTGCGGGACGGCTGATGGGAAGCGGGAAAGGGCCCGTTCCTGCGGCTGGGGTTGCCTCAGAGCTGGCGGCAGGGAGAGGTTTGGTGAGGGAGAGGACTTTCTTCCCTCCACGTGGCGAGGGGGTGTGGGAAGGTCAGGGCCCGCCGGGATGGGATGGGCACCCGCATAATTCCCAGGAGCGCTTCCCAGTGTCCCGAGGGGGTGAAATGCGGCAAGGGGATGTGTCAGCCGAAAGGGCAGGGTGGCCTCTCCGCCTGGGGAGCTGCTTCGGTGCGGAGCAGTGCCAAAGGCTTCAGGCTGCGGGTGTCACTGATGTGTGCGGGGAGCGGGCCAGGAGAAATGGGGCTGCAGCCTCGTGGAGCTTAAAATAACGCAGAGGCAGCTCCGTACCCTCGTGGTGTGTGGAGCAAAGGATATGTGTGAAGCTCCCCCACAGGCAAGCGCAGTCTTAGGACGTCAGTCTCTCCTAATATCTGTCCTGCTTTCCTCCCTTGGTTTCACAGGATAACGTGGAGAGGGCAGATGCACTCCAGTTAACAGTGGAGGAGTTTGTTGAGCGTTATGAAAAGCCTTACAAGCCCGTGGTGTTGCTGAACGCTCAGGTGGGCTGGTCTGCCCAGGAAAAGTGGACGCTGGAGCGGCTGAAACGCAAGTACAGGAACCAGAAGTTCAAATGCGGGGAGGACAATGACGGTTACTCCGTGAAGATGAAGATGAAATATTACATCGAGTACATGGAGACCACGCGGGATGACAGCCCCCTCTACATCTTTGACAGCAGCTATGGAGAGCATCCCAAGCGAAGGAAACTCCTGGAGGACTACAAGGTCCCCAAATTCTTCACTGATGATCTCTTTCAGTACGCAGGGGAGAAGCGACGGCCGCCCTACAGGTAGTGTGACAGCAAGACAAAACTGGGTATTTTCCAGCTCCTTGCTTGTTCCTAAATACCTGGAATTGCCTCACATAAAAAAGGGATATTTTTACATCATCTCTAAAATGAGTGTACATCTGTAATCCTGCAGGAGAGAAGGGCAGATTTGTGTATCACAATTTCTCCTTCTGCCACTAGTGTTGCTACAGGTTTATGATCTGGGTTTTTGTTTTTTTTTTTCCATTTATTAATTCAGTTTACATCACTTCTTAGATTTTTCAGAAATTACCTAGTTATTGAGAGTTACAAAGATCAGTTTCTTGCTCTGTGTGCCTTCTGGGGTTCAAATTTTAAGTACCTTAGGAACAGCTCCTGGGTTTTGCACCAGTGGCTTACGTACAGTGTGGAATTTTGTTTAATTATGAGTCACTCCTTTTAAGGTAAAGATCTTAAGCTAGATTAGGATCTAATGTGGGCACTAGTTCTTAGCTCCCCTTGAGATGGTTTTGAGAGAGAACAATATTTCACATCTACTTAGTCTTTTCAACCCTTTCCTTATTTTTGCTTCAGATTGGAAAAGGGTGAGATGACATTTCATTCTTAAATTCAAATGCAGCAGCCTTGTATTTGGGCTTCTAGATAAAAAAAGCCATTTTTATCTATGTTACTATGACACTTCATAGCAATATGGGCATAAGTTGAGCTCTCCTAAGTAATTAAAGTCTTTACAGTGACATTATAATTGTCAGACAATGCCTGTTGTCCTTTGAGTGACATGAGGCTGTGATGTGGTTTATTTAAATAAAATTGAGGAAGAGCTCATGTGTAATGGCCCTTTCCTCTGCACTCTGCCATATGTCTGTAGTCCAGTTGTGCTTTTGCAGGAGTGAAGAAAGAACCTGATTCCATTTGAGATCACTGCAGGAGGTGTTTTTACAGGGCTTTTTGTAATTCTCTTCTAAGGACATACAACACTATGGTGGAACACAAAACCACACTACACTAGGTGTAGTCTCTAGTAGAAACTAAATACACTTAATGAACTAGAGGTAATTTATCCAGCTTAGAAGTAAATGAGAGAATCTGGTTGTGACTCATTTATTTTGCTGTCTGTGTCTCCCACACCCTCCCCACTTACAGGCACATTGCTGAGCTCCTTGCTCGTGATTTTGTTATCCAGTTTCTTGTATTTTGATCTGGAAAACGTGGGCTTTTTTTAGGCTGTTGAGGTTTTTGAGAGCTGAGTGATGCACGAGAGCACAGTAATGCCTCCTGGAATTAGAGGGGTCATCTAGGTACAGAAATGAGTGTGCAGTACTCCTAGAGCATAATTGAAAATCTGGCAGGAAGTGATGCTAATCGTATGAGGAGGATACAACCTGAACAGGTTGATCTCTGGGTTGAGAGGTGTGTGATGGTGTGTAGACCTCAAAAGAAGAATTGGTGCTGTTTAGGACATTTTTATTGACACTGTTCCTCTTCAAAATAAAGACAGTAATTTTTGGAAGCTCTTTACTGAGGCAGCTGTTTTAATTTGGGGAAGGGGGCTGGTGTTTGCTTTCAGATTGAATTTAGGAGTTGTGAAGTTTTTAATGGTAAATCTGATGTCTTGGGGCAAACTCTGTTTTGTTCATTCTAAGTTAAATATTTGGAGGAAGGGGCTGGTAGATGACAGTGTTGCTAAATAAGAGTTTTAAAACCTGTGTGTGTTGATCCAAGTTATTATCAGAAAAAGGGTATTGAGCAGTGCATCTGTCTGTGCCAGACAGACCTTCATGTGTTTAAATTCCTCTTATTTCTTAATGAAAGCCTTGACTGTTTTACCTGTAGTTTAATCAGCTTCCTAAGCATAATATGAATCTAAAGAGTGATTTGGCAGTAGAAATGACAAACACCTGCTTATTTACAGCTCCTTTGTGAAGCAGGAAGAAAGCAGCTTGATAATCAAACTTTACTGTCCTACAATGGATGCTGGCAAATGACCCTTCAAAACCAGCTTGATTGACACCTGCACTGGAAAGGGGAGATGGAGAACTTGCTATGTTTTCTGAACCTTTGCATTCATCTTGCTGGGCATCACCTGCCTGTCACTACACCATGGAGGGATTGTGTTGGTGCTTTAGTTTCTGTACTCTCTGCTCCCAGTTTAAAAATTATTGTCATTTTTTCCTCTTGATGCCTGATATGAAGTCACGTCACACTGCTTTTTCTAGTGTGGTTTGGCTTACTGCTCTGTTCCAGGGGAAATGAGAAGTTGGAGGTGCTGCTGCAGTTAAACATGTACAGTAGATAAAGTTCTCCACTGGGAGAAATAAACCTTGTAAATGGGCAGTGGGAATATAAACCTCAAATCCTGAGTGGTCACTGGAGAATAAGCTCTATGTAGTTAAGTGTTGGAATGAAAAGGCTCTTGTGAGTGAACAGAAGGTGCAGAGAGAGGCCAGGGTTGTGTAACTTGCTCTGTTCCTTGTTGTTGGCTTTTGTTCCTCATTGTTCTGCAGTTCTGATCTGTTAAAACAGCAAATTCTAGAAAACCATAAAAGAATTGCCCTACCTAGGAAGAATCCCAACACAGACTGTTGGGACTTAATCACGCTCATAAACTTTGAAATCACCATTTTATTGATGAACTGTTTAAAACCAGGTACAGCTATGACATATAAAAAATCATCTTCACTTGCTTGTCCCACAGTCATTCCTGTCCCAATTCATACCGGTTTTTAGGTAAAACTCCTGTTGCATCTTTTTGCTGCAGTGTGAACTTAACAAAATCGAGAATGTAAATGAAGGAACTGTAGTTACTTTAATTTCTAACTGAATGTGCAATGAACAGCTGTAATTCTGTCTAACATGAAGAAAGGAAGCTACCTGCCTGCTCTATGACTAAGGCACTTTTCTCCCCTGCCATGCAGATGGTTTGTGATGGGCCCACCTCGTTCTGGAACAGGAATCCACATTGATCCCTTGGGAACTAGTGCATGGAATGCCTTGGTCCAGGGACATAAGCGTTGGTGCCTGTTCCCAACCAGCACTCCCAGAGAGCTGATCAAAGTGACACGGGAGGAGGGAGGCAACCAGCAGGACGAGGCCATCACCTGGTTCAATGTCATCTATCCTCGCACACAGCTCCCCACTTGGCCCCCCGAGTTCAAACCCTTGGAAGTTTTACAGAAACCAGGAGAGACAGTCTTTGTGCCAGGTATGTGCAGATCTCTACAGGAAGGGAATCCGGGAGAGGAAAGCATATTTGTCATTTTTGTGTGTAGTATTTTTTACACAGCCCATCTCTTACCAAAAAAGCCCCCTCTCCTGAGCTCATTTTGAGAATATTCAGTTAATTTCTGAATGTCCCAAAACGTGTATGATCTACGACATGTGATACAGATGACAAAACAAGGGGGATTTAAGTTGCAGCATCACAGGAATGCGATCCTGAACTAAATTGCAGTAATAGAAAGCTGCTAGGCCATAAAATAATGGCATAAAATAATAGAGGTGTTCGAGCCCCAGTAGCTCTAAGACAAAAAAGCTTGATTTTATACACACTGGAGCAAATTCATGAGTGAATTTCGCATATGCATTTTTCTTAGCTGTTGGAAACGAACTACTTAAAGGCACTGACACCTTCCACCCACCTCTCTGTGGTTATGCTTAATCTTGCATTTGAAATCAAAAGCTAAATAAAGCTCTGCTAAAGATGCCTTCCCTCTGAGTGGCTGCACACTGTGTGCCCATTGTATCTGGGGGGATGAGGTGAGTTCAGTGCCAGATTCTAACCCCTGAATCTTGCATCATTTATGTGAAGCACAGCCCATAGTTTCTGTCCACGTTGCCTGTCTCTAACATCCAGCTGAGTTGGTGTGTGAAGGGTGCCTTGTGATTGTCTTGGCACTTATTAGTGACTCCTGAGTGTACCTTCTGTTAAGAGTTTGTAGCTGTCGGGTTCCATTAAACTGTTCCCTCAGCCTTTTATGAGGCTTTAAGTGGGTTGTAAGAACTCCACTATTTTTATCCTGTGTGGAGAAACAATTTTGCATCTATTTTTAAATGAAAGGTTAGTCTGTAGTCATAAGAACCTTGCAAAATCAGCGTGGAAAGTGCTCTCCAGCTGAACAGAAAGGGCTCTGTGCAGTCTGGGTTACAATGGCTGTTGCTGTTAAATAAACCAGCAGCAGCCAGCGTGGTGCTGTCAGGTCACATCTTCAGTCCTGTGTGTGAGCTGGGTGATTTGCTCAGTGTGGAGCAGCCTTCTGTAACATGAACCTGTCAGGCACTGGGATGAGAGCTGAAATAAGACTGAGGAAAGATGATGTGTTGGCAAACTCACCTGGGTTTGGGAGATAATGTCCAGTTTCCATCTGCAGTATGGGAAAAGTGCTCTTGGCTGTTCTTGAACTTAATCTCTGCCATGCAGCCACCAATGGTCACTGGTGTTGTGTTTTAGGTGGCTGGTGGCACGTGGTCCTCAATCTTGACACAACCATTGCCATCACACAAAACTTTGCCAGCTGTACCAACTTCCCAGTGGTGTGGCACAAGACAGTAAGAGGGAGACCTAAACTGTCACGGAAATGGTACAGGTAAGAGATTTAGTAGCTTTCTTTGTATATTCTCCATTGAAAACAAAACCTAAAAGTATTCATTAACGTGCAGTGTTACAATTCAAAGGCTTACCCTGAAATTTCAACTGTATTTAGGATCCTAAAGCAGGAACATCCTGACTTGGCAGCCTTGGCTGATTCAGTTGACCTGCAGGAATCTACTGGTATTGCTTCTGACAGTTCTAGTGATTCTTCCAGTTCCTCAAGTTCCAGCTCCTCAGACTCTGATTCAGAGGTAATGCTTTTTTACTGTAGTAGGTGATCCATATTCTGCAGTTACATTGTTTTTTCGTACCTGATCATGTGCCTTATCCTTTTATTCATACCTTACAGAATAAGTTAATGGAAAGCAGGTAAAAAAATCTATGTGGTGGAGGAGCCTGTGATATTAGCAGGTTCTGTTTGCTGAAGCCTCTCTTTGCATTGCTAAATGATTCAGTCTGTTTGATCCATGTCTGTATTGTATATAAATCTGCCACTCACTTATCTTGTGGAAAATGGCTGCAAACTGAATGCTCTAAGAATTGGGAGAGGAAACAAAATCCAAGACAGATCAGTTATGACACAGGATTCTTCTCAACACCTAAATCCTTCAGAAGCCAGAGTCTTCTCTTGGAAGATGAAGTCCTTCTAGGGACCAAAAGGAACACATTCATTGTCTTGCCTCAAGTCAGCTTTAGTCAGTGATGAAATCTAAGAACATTTCTATTCCTGATTTTTAAATGCTTAATTTAAAATGTTCTTGATGTGTCTGGCCTAAAACAGCATGTTCTTTGAGCTCAGGGTTGCTGAGTAGCTCTTGTGGTGAAGTGCACAGCACAGGCAGCTCACGAGGTACCCCTGAATTGTGGTTTCATCTTTCCATCCTTCAGTGTGACTCTGGCTCTGAGACAGAGGGGATGATGCACCGGAGGAAAAAGCGGAGGACGTGCGGAATGATGGGGAACGGGGACACGACTTCGCAGGACGACTGCGTGAGCAAAGAGCGCAGCTCCTCCAGGTGACCCCAGGGCAGCTGTGGGTTCTAAACAAGCACAGGACAGTACAAGGGAAAGCTGGCACACCTCAGATAGGGCATTCCTCAGGAGAGAGGGATGGAGAGCAAGGGATTCCTTACAGGACATAAAGCAGTTAACCAGTGGTATCCTCCCTTCAAGAATTATTTTAATTGTTCCAAACAGAAAACTAAGCTTATTGATGTTTTTTTTTAAAATCAGGAATTTTATTTAATAAACAGTTTTATTACTTTTCCTAGTTGTCTCTTTTAATAGATGAAAGGATTTGATTTTATCTTGTTTAATGGCAGAGGTGGGATGTTTTAACTGCTCTTCAGAGAGCACAGATGAATAGTGAACAGTTAAAGATGAAGAATGATCGGGCACCTCTCAGGTTTCAATGTCTTGTTCAAACAGAAAACCTTCAAGTAGTTGTATGGTTTCTCTTACTGCTGCCTGGATTATTTCAATTTGTTCCACTGCTTTATCTGTTAAAGGCAAAATTCATCCCAAATTCCAAATGTCTGTGCTTACATTTAAAATAAATAAATAAATAGATAAATATTGAGCAAATTTCAGTCAGTGTGGAAGGAGACAGCATTAATATTGCAAAATCAAGGATAGATATGCTAAGGGTAAAGTTGCTGAGGAAAGCAGTTCTCTGGACTGGCCAGGTTAAAAACAGTGGAACACTGGGAATCTGGGAGCATACTGCGGGGAAGAACTTACACATTCTTTGCTAAATGAAGCATTTTTCTCATATAGCAGAGGCTTGCCAAAATTCTTAAGCAGATTCCTTGCAGCTTGGTTAACCAGTGCTGCTCTGCCTGCCTGCATTAGAATGCTGGCCAGCTGCTGAGCTCTTGGATGCTCCAGGTTTGGCATGGATGCAAATGCTGTGGTGGCTTAGTGTGTGGCTTGCTAAAGAAGGTGTGCAGCAGTAATTTTCCTGAGGAAGTCCATATTCCAGCATGATTCCTGACTTGCCAGTGTAGGGACTGCTGAAGACCTGTGTACTCCTGTAGATTGCTCTCTTGTTCCCAGCAGTTGCTCATAACTGAATACAATTGAATTACAAGTAGAGAGCATCATTAAAGGTTGGGGAGAACTGTACTGAGTGCTTATTTAGCCCTGGAGGTTTCCACAATTTGCTTGTTACGACATTGTCAAATCCCATTTTGGCAGCCAGTGTGACTTCAGGCAGGGAATGAGTAGCAGGGAAGAACAAACCTTAATGCAGACCCTGGCTTAAGAAAAAAGCTCTAAAACTGCAGATCATGATGCAGGTCTGTTCTTCTTAAAAACCCGTGCGTTTTTAAATTGTTTGCCGTTCAAATTTTGAAACTAATACCCTAAATATTGAAAATTAGCACCTTGCCTAGAACATTTGCTTTCTGGGTTTGACTGTTCTTCCTCCTGTATGTTGGTTGTTTCACTCTGAGGGTGGGTGTGCATTCTGTTCCAGCTGTGTGATGGCTTGGTTGCTAGAAACGCTTCCAAACATGAAATCTTGTACAATGCTGGAGGAAGGATGAGAATAATCTGCATGCTGGGATCTTGTGCCCTGATATGAGGGGAATACTCAAAGGCAGTTGTACCTTTTTTTGACAGGATTAGGGAATCTTGTGGAGGCCGCAGCTACCCCTGAGGGATTACACCACCTGCCCAGAGGCAGCTGCCGATCGGAGCTCCGTTAGCAGCCAGCCAGCTCTGTTCTACCCCCTTCTGCTTCTATTTCTCACACTCCTTAAGTTTTTGTCACTCTTCCTCGATCCAGACATCTTCGTTATGTGCTGTCCAAGGTTGGCTCCTGAATAACCTGTAGGGGAGTGCCCCGACTGTGTCCTTTGTGCAATGCTTTGTCCCCTCTGCGCCCAGGTGAGTGCACTATAACCCAGCTGTGGGTAAGGACATGCCAAGTATTTAATGGGTCACGGAACTGGCAAGGAAGACAACGGTCAGTTTTTAAAGAATTCTTCTTAAAACCAGCAGGTAAATGTAGAAACCTGCCTTGCTTTGACACTGTCATATGTTTACATGTTGTCCTGTACACTTGAGGAAAGGAACACCAGCCCTTTTGGCCTACTGGGACATCTGGCAGATCTCGCACCAGAATTTCGGGAAGAACAAGGAAGAAATGAGCTTCTGCAAGAACTGAGCTGTGGAAAATGGGTCCTTGGATCATACCCTGCTGCAGGAGAACATTGCTGTCAGGGCTGGCACTTCCAAGTGTGTGTCTCATAAAATCCTGGAATACGGGCACTTGGAAAGAACCCATCAGGATCATCAAGTTCAGCTCCTGGCCCTGCACAGAAACCAAGAACCCCACCCTGTGCCCAAGAGCACTGTCCAAACACTTGATGAACTCAGGCTCATTGCTGTGACCATTGCCCTGGGGAGCCTGTTCCAGTGCTCAGCGACCCTCTGGGTGAAGAACCCTTTCGTGATACCCCACCTAAACCTGCCTCACTCAGCTCCAGCCATTTCCTTGAGTCTTGTCACTGGTCACAAGAGTTAAGAGTTTGGTACCTGCCCCTCTGCTGTCCCTCATGAGGATGGTGAAGGCCCAAATGAGGTCTAACCTCAGTCTCCTCCAGGCTGAACAGACCAAGTGCCCTCAGCCACTCCTCATAGAGGTTCCTCCCCAGACCCTTCACCATCTTCATGGCCTCCTTTGGATGCTCTCCAATGGCTTAATGTCTGTTAGATTTTGTGGTTCCAAGGATTCAAGGTTAGGCTGCGCCTGGGCAGAAAAGAGCAGGACAGTCCCCTCCCTTGCCCAGCGGGCCATGCTGGGCCTGATGCCCCCCAGCACACAATTGGCACTCTGGGCTCCAGGGCACTGCTGACTCAGATCCAGCTTGCCACCAACCAGGACCCCCACATCCCTTTCAAGAGCTCTGCTTTCCAGCCTCTCATTCCTCAGTCTCCACACAACCAGGAGTGCCCAGTCTCCAGTGCAGAGTCCAGCCCTTGCCCTTGTTAAACTCTACATGGTTGGTGATTGCCCATCTCTCTAATTTTTTGAGGCCTCTCCACCCTCGAGCAAGTTGACAGCTCCTCCCAATTTAGTGTTGTCGGCAAACTTAATATTCCTTCCAGTCCTGTAACCAAGTCATTAAAAGAGGATGTTGAAGAGCACGGGGATGAGGATGGAGCCCTGCAGAACCCCACTAGTGACCAGTGCCAGCCTGGTGTCACCCCAGTCACTCACCCTTTGTGTCCAGCCTGTGAGCCAGCTGCTCACCCACCATGTGACACAGTTAACCAGCTGTGGGCTGGACAGTTTGTCCAGAAGGTCCCTGGGAGAGACAGTGTCCAAAACTTTGCTGAAGTCCAAAAGGTGACGTCTCCTGCCTTTCCTAGATGAACCAGGTGGGTCACCCTGTCACAGAAGGAGATGAGATTCAATCAGCAGGACTTTCTCCTCATGAAGCTGTGCTGGCTGTGACTGATGCCTGCATTGTCCTCCTGGGTGCTTTTCCGTATGTCCCAGAATTGCATCTTCCATGATTTGGCTGGGCACTGAATTGAGACTGACAGGCCTGTGGTTTCCAGGGTCGTCCTCCTTGAAAATTAGGACAACATTCGCCAGCTTCCAGTCAGCTGAGACCCCTCTGGATTCCCAACACTGCTCAAAAATCAGAGAGGTTTTGTGATGACATCAGCAGCTCCTTGAGGATTCTCAGATGAATCCCATGAGGCCCCATGGATTTGTAGGGATCAATCTGGAGCAGCAGATCCCACACAAGTTTGGGGTCGGCTGGGAGTTGAACATGCTCACAGTCAGTCCTCCAGCTTAGGGCACTGAGACCCCCTTGGTCCATCATCTGTGCTGAAGACAGAGGCAAAGAAACACTGAACAGCTCTGCCATGTCTGTGTCCCTGTTTGTGAGGTGATCATCCTCATCCTGAAATGGGCCAGTGTTATTTCTAATTTGCCTTTTGCCATTAATGTATTTGAAAAAACTCTTTTTTATTGTCCCCCACAGTTCTGGCCAGTTTCATCTCCAGTTGGGCTTTGGCCATGTGAATTTTCTCCCTACAGTGGCAGCAGCATTTCTGTATTCCTCCCATGTCACCTGACCTTGCTTCCACTGGGCAAACACCTTCCTTTTTCACCTTGTTTCCAAGAGATCCCTGGATCCCTGTTCAGCCAAGGAAGGGAAGGTGGTGTGAATGCCCCAAGCACTGATGCAGCTTCAGCAGAGGTGACCACCAACCTGAAGCATCTTATGTGGTCTTAATCTGTGTGCTCCATGCACACACCTGAGGTACAACACCTGAACCAGCAAGAGTCCATCTCCTTCCACTCTCTGCCTGTCATGGTGACAGGTAACAAAGCTGCACTAGCACCTTGTGATGGGAAGCTTGAGGGAGCAGGAGCATCCTGGAGTTTCTTGCACAGCAAAAACTATGGGGGCAAAAAGGTAGCATTTGCCAGTAATTCCAGTCCTTCAGGTGCAGGTGTGATATTTAGCACAAGGCAACTGCTGGCAAAGTCTGACTCTGGCAGGATCACATTTGCTCAGCTTGAAACACCAAACAGTTCTGGGGCCATGGGCTCGCTCAGGCCGGTGCAGTTCACATCCCTAAATGGCTTTTCTTTGAAGTTATGGGTTCAGACCTTTCTGAAAGCTGCAGTGCCAATTTTAAAGGACTGAGGAGGGGGACATGTTGTTGTTTTATGCTTTTTAAAAATGCAATGTGTTGCTTAAGTATGTGTAGATGCATTTGTATTATGCCAGGTAAAGCTCTCGTCCCCAAGGGATCTGTTGGAGCTGCTGGTTTGTTTTATTAGCAGGGGCTTGTGCTGGTGGTGTCTCTGTGTGGCTGAAGGTGTTGTCAGGAAATCTGAACTTCTGATGGGCTGTTGCCAGGGGTGCTCTTCTGAGCCCTAGGAGGTGGGTATAAAACTCACTTCAGCTGTTCTTTGGGAGAACAAACTTGACAGCAGAAGTGCTGTGCATGTAGTTAACACACAGCAATGCTCAGGCACTGATAAAAGAGCAAATTAAAGCCTCAACTGTGACTTTCTTAAACGTGTTGGGTTTGGTGGAACCTGCAGCGTTGTGTTTCTGGGTTCTCTGATCCATTTTTAACCTTGTCTCTTCCTTATTTAAACACTCCTGGGCCATACCCTTTTGTACAAAGGAATCCTAAATATGTTTGTCAGGATCTCTGTTTTTGACTCTTTTGTGCCAGTCAGTTTGTGTAGGAGCAGCGTGGTGGTGGGGAAATGGAGAGAGGGAAGGTTTACTGATACCTTCTTTAGATGTCCAGACTCCCAAACTTCCTGTGAAAGATAGCCAGGCATAAGCAAGCACACTTGCTCTGTAGCCACTGCAGTTTCTTCCACAAGATTACTTAAAAAATCTCCAGCTTCTCCAACTCCTGGCATTTCTGGCCACAGCTGAACAGCCTGGGAGCCTGCACAGTCTGTGTGTGTCCTCTCAGAGCAGGCTGCAGCTGCTGCCTCTTGGAAGAATGTGGAGCCTGGAGAGGCAAAGGCTCACAAGACTCAGCTCTGTCACGGTGAGGGGAGTCCTTGGAGAGGTGTCCCTGCCCTCTCTGGTGGCTGGGCAGCACCTCAGTGAGATGCAGCTGCATTTGGCACATGTTCAGTTTGCACAGTCTTAAAATCTAATGTGAAAGCCTGATTGCTGTGCTGGGAAAGCCACAGCTCTGCCTCTAGAAGCACAGTGGGAAGATCCAGTGTGCAGAGCATTCTTCCACACCTGTGAACTCTTCCATGGTGTGAAATAAAACAAGTCCAGGTGAAGCTTGTGTTGGTGTGAGAGCCCTCACAGAAAAGCAGTGTGTTTACAACAGAACTGCTGATATGCTGATACCAGCAACCCTCTCCTGACTGCTCCACAGGGCACTTTCTGCTGTGAAATAGTGTCTGTTCAGGCTACCTGGGAATCAGGACTCTGGAATCTCCAGTTCTTCCACTTACAGCTTTTGCCTCAGCCACTTTGGTGAGTCTTTGTTTGAGCAGTGAGGAAAATCCCTACCTCGCAGGGCTGTTGTGAATTGGCTGAACTGTAATTGCTGTGTGAGATGCTTTGAAGCCATCCAGCCACAAAAAGTATTCCATTCATCCTGAGCAACCTGAGACTTCTGAGCCTGATGGGAGCTTTTTGTAGCAGAAAACACCGGGGATGTTGTTCAGCACTCTTGGCCACGTGGTGTTCTGTGGTGGCCCTTCCAGAATTGCTGCATGGTACATAAATTGTAGCAGAACAAGACTTTCTGTTTTCACCAGGGTTGAACTGTTGCTGTTCCATGGCCTGCTCTAAACAGGAGATGCTGTTAGAGCAGAATCTGTTTTAAAGTAGGACTAGATGCAATTCTCTGATCAGGGAGTCAGCTTCACTGGCCTTACAGGAATGGGGGGAGCTGGTGCTTCCCAGGCCCCTGTTCCAGGCTGGGTGAGTGAGGAACAGTTAAAAACTGAGCTCCCTTTGTGCCTCGCTCTGTGCTCGTGAGAAGCTGGCTGGGGAGAGTGGGCTCTGTGCTCTCATTTCTCCAGGCTTGTTCTTCTTGGTGTATCCATGTCTCTTGTTCCAACCCTGCTGCTTTTGTGCTCTGAGGTCCTGGATGCAGCTGGTCCAGCACCCCGTGTGCCCCTCATTTCCTTGAGGCCCAGAGCAGCAGCACAGCTCTGCCTCAGCCCCCTGGGGTTTTGGGGGCTGCCCTGCTCCCCAGGGATGGGCAGAGAGCCTCATGCTGGGTGTCATTGTCACCGTGCTGCCTGCTCTGGGAAAGGTGATGGGATTTGGGAGCTCTGGCTGTGCTTTAGAGCCTGGTGATGGACACAGGCTGTGAGAGTTCAGGAGGAAATGACCCAACACTCTGTCAGAACCACAGGATGTGAACAAGAGGCACCACTCCCAGCACCTGTTCCCTGCACAAGTGCTGTGGGAGCAGGTGACACCAAGGAGCCTCTGGCAGACCTTCCTCCCCTTTCCAGCTCCTGTGTGCTGGCTCCAGTTCGGCTTCTCAGTTACATCAAACCTCTCCAAATGCTTCAAGGAAAGACAGCACCCTCTTTCATAGTTAACCTCTACTCTCCTCCCTGAGTCCCCAGCCATTGTGGGCTGGGAAGAGAGACTGTTGGCTGAATCCAATCTGAAATGCCTGTGTGGGCACATTGTAACAGGAGGTTTTTGGCATCCACCTTGCAAAGGGGGGAAGGAAAGTGTTACCCATTCGTGTGACAGTCCCACTGTCAGCTCCAAGCCCTGCCACTGCCCTTAGCTGCTTTTATCACCCATCCAGCAGAGCTGGGATACTTGTCTTGTTTGGATGATTGTGGGTTTGCTTTTTATTTTAAATAAAATCAATTATTTTGCATTATCCTGTCACTTTCTTTCATACTGTGATCTGAAGAAACTTTACAGGTGTGCACCTCCGTTTCCCAAAGTGATAAATGTGTCTGGGGGTGCTTGAGGGTTTGTACATCTGTGCTGGGGTGTGGTTCAGAAGCTGCTGGGGTTGCACTGGCTTTGGGAGGTGAGTTTTGTTGGTAGATTTGTTACCAGACTGCCCCACCTGCTCTTTGCCCCTGCCCTGGCCTCCCCATTCTGTCAGGAGGTTTCTGTGTTGTGTTTCTGGTGCCACCTGGCACTGGTGAGAGGGGGTTTCATCTTCCAGAAGAGCTCTTGGGTTGGATCATTTCTTTTGGTGGAAGCAAGGTAGAGCCATCCCACCCCTGGGCTGACCTCTGCCATTTGTGAACTGAACCCAGATATCCCCAAGCCAGGACCCAGCCAGGTGTCAAAAGGAAAACCAGCAGCCAGCCAGGTACAGGAGTGACCTCCAAGCCTGAAGAACAGCGAGTACAGGGGCATTTCTTGGGACAGCTTCTCATTTCTGGTGTCAAGACAGAGAGGGTGTGTTCTTGGCAAGGAAAAAGTGGTACCCATGACTGGGAGCGTGACTGGGGCTTGCAGAAATAATCTGAGTTTGGACCAGTTGTAAGACTGGTCTGTGCTCAAACTTTTATGTGAGGGGAAATGGGTTCTGGAAGGATCTGGGAACATAAAATCCTGTCTTTTCCCCTTGGAAAGCAGCAAGTATCTGCTCACCTCACTGCACAGGGGCTTGTGGAGCCACACGCTGGTTACGGCTGGGATGCAGAGATGGGCATTGAAGCTCAGTGACCTCCTTGCTTTGGGTGGGAGGGAAGCAGAGGACCTCGGAACAGCGCCTGCCTGTGCAGCTCACAGGCTGCCAGGCACTGACAACGTGTGGTGTGTTAGATCAGATCTTTTTTGCGCCTCCAGAAAGCTCTCCCGACAGTCCCACACCCCATTCCTGCACCCTGGGAGCGCTGCCACCCGCAGTGGCGCGGGCAGCAGGAGCCAGCCCGGCTCTGTCCCTCCCGCAGGCAGATCCCGCAGCGCAGCATTTCCCGTGCCGGGGCTGTTTCCCCGAGCAGTTGTCCCCGCTGCTCCCCTGAATCCCCCTTTGTTGGCAAAGCTCTTCAGCTGCTGCCGCCCTGGGCTCCCCCGCTGCGGCCCGGAGCGACTTCTGTGCTGAGCGGGGGCTCTGGGGACCATACCCAGACAGCCCGTGCCCGCCCGGGACTCCTGGGGACCATCCCTGCCTACCCGAGGCTCTCGAGGACCCTTCCCAGCCATGCCCTACCCGCCCCGGGCTCTTGGGGACTGTCCCCTGCTCTGCCGGGGCCCTTCGGGGCCATCCTCGGCCATCTCCTGCTCTCCGGGGCGCTGCAGGGCGGTTCTCCTCCCGAGAGAGGGCAGCGCGCTCCAGCAGCTGCTGCTGCCCCGCTCCGGGCTGGGGCTGGGGCTGGGGCTGGGGCTGGGGCGGGGNCCCCCCCTGCCAGCAGACTCCGAGCTCGTCTCTGCCGGGGCTGGCGGGCAGGCCCAGGGCAGAGATCCCTTGGCTGGGAGCCTGCCTGGCTGAACCAATGTGTGAATCCATCCCCTCCCGTCCCGCAGCGTGCATGACGGAGCCGGAGGCATCGATCGTGCCTTGTAAATTGATAGGAGAACCCCAGAGATAGCTCTGTGCCTCCCAGCGGGAGCCTTGGCCAGGGACCAGGCTGAGTTTACTCCATCAGTTCCCCCTGGAGAGCCATGGAGGGGACAAGTCAGCATCACACAAGACCTGCAGGGCCCAAATTCTGCTTAAGGGATCATCCCCATCAGATCACATTCTGCAGGAGCTCTCACCCAAAGTCTGGATGTGGGGAGCTGAGCTCTGTTGCTGATCCTGTCCCCTCGTTACCGCATGAGTTTGGCTCAGTTGGAGCAGCTCTTCTGGCAGATGTGTCCTTGCTGCTCCTGGCTGTTGCTCTCAAGGCCAGGACTGTTGTTTTTCACAGGCATCCAAACCCTGCAGCTCTCACAACTCCTCTGAGTGCTGCAGGTTCCAGCAACTCGAGAGGGAATCGCTGCAGGTCCAGAGCCAGGAGCTGCTACTGAGCACCTCGGGAGAAGCTGCCTTGACCAACTTCTCTTATTTTAAGGCAGTGATAAACCCTGCTCGGGAGGGTGCTGGCTGAAGGGCTGTCTCTGTGCTGGGTTAATGCAAGCCACATGCTGTTGCATTCCTGAGCGGGCAATCACCCTCCAACACACTTCCAACCAAGAGCCGTGGAAAATTTATACTGCCAGGGAGAAAGAGCAGGAGGTGTCCTGGGTGTTGGCAGTAATTAAGGGCACTGTGACAGCTGGAAATGTGTGTAGCACCAAAACACCCCGTGCCACCCTATCAGCAGCTCCCAGTGGGCAGTTTCTGCCAGTCTCACCCAGAATTCCTCTTGGTGCCCAGAACGGACAGTCCAGATGAGCACAGGAGCAAGGACCCAGCCCCTGGAGCTTCCCCACCCTGCTTCTGTCTCTGGCCGTGAGCAATTTCCAAGGCTCAGAGGAAGCCTCCAAAAGCAAGTGATGCACTGGACTTGGGATGATTCTTTTATGGCTACTGGGTTTAGGACAAACAGGGGGAAGGAGGGACCAAACACACATCGAAAAAGCTGCTGAAGCAAAGAGCGCTGTGACGCTGCCAATCTCCGGGTAATTTGGCTGAGCTCTAGAGCAGCTCTGACCATCGGGACCCAGGAAATGCAAAGCTCTGCGGGAGAAGGGGAGATAAGTACCGCGGTTGGTTGTTGCTAAGAATACAATTATCCATACGCTAACGATTGCCTGCCTGATAGGATTACCAATAAAGACAAGCACAGTGAGGATCATGGCTTCACTTCCTTCCTCCCACCCGGGGATTTAATCCCATCTTTGTTGGAGTTTTGTCTGTGGTCAGTCAATAAAAATACTCTGCTCTTAGTGGTATCTCCGGAGCCTTTTCCCTGGAAGAAACTTTCCGGGGTGAATTCCCATGTCTGCTCCCCTCACATGCATCCAGCTCCATGTGGGTTTCACCCTGGCAGAAATAGTTTAGGCCTTCTAATTTCAGCCTGCTTTGTGAAAGGTTGGCTAATCCTCCCAGCAGTCTCGAGAGGCAGGAAATCCTCAGTGGCAGAGTCTGCAGGGACCTGACAACTCCTTGGCCACTCTCATTGCCAGCTTGTGATGGCTTTTGGGCACATCCTGGTTTCTGAGTCTCCTGTTTTTCAGACCTCCCAGCAGCAAGATGCTCGGGGGGGTGGCTCTGGCAGCCCAGCTGCTCTCGGCACCAATTTTACCTGGTGACTGTAACAGCAGTTTATGGTACAAATGAGCCACTGGTATCTCTTGCAGCTCCTGGGGAAGGTGGGGTGATGCTCTGGAGCTTGGATGTGCTGCCAGATGCTGCTCACCCAGGGGAGTCAGGGCAGCCTTCCCGGCCCTGCCAGCCCCTCCACTACCCAGCCAAGGGCTAACAAGGTGCAAATGCTTATTAAACACTGCCCAGAGGGCCAGTTGATACCCCAGTGTGTCAGAGCTCACCAAGCCCTGGGTGCCTGCCTGCCCGCAGGGAGCATCCTGGGGGACTGACACTTTCCCATTGTTACCAACGGGACACGTTAACGAGTGACAGGACAAGAGGAAATGTCCTCAAGTTGTGCCAGGGGAGGTTTAGATTGGGTATTAGGAACAATTTCTTCACTGAAAGGGATGATGGTCTTAGAAGTCTTTCCCAGTGTAAATTATTCTAGGATTTGACGATGCAAGCCACTGCCGCGCAATTTGGGAACGACTTTGTGGATATAAGGCACTGTCGAATGAAAAATCCCCTTGTCCCGAGCTGGACTCTCGCATCAGGCAGAGCCGGGTTGCTCGCAGCCCAAGCCTTCCTCTCCCGGTCGCCCATTCCCAAATCCCAGCCCTGGATGCGGGCGCGTTTCCCCGGCGGGCGGGGAGCGGGGCCTGGCTCTGGCTGCCGGCTCGGAGGGGGAGGTGGGTGCCGGGGCCGGGGGGGCCAGGGCGGTGGGCAGGGCCGGCGGAGGACGCCGGGTAAAGCCGGCCGAGAGCCGGCCCAGCCCCGCCGCCGGCCCA
>VZTR01003996.1:136107-237903 GCA_013400775.1 Chaetops frenatus
GTCCCCGCGGGTGGCGGGGAGGAAGAAGCGCTCGGGGTTTTCCACTAAAATAAGAGGGGTGTCGGCAAAACCCACGTTTTGTCTTCGTGTGGGGATAAAGCCGTTGTCCCCGGGGAGGGCAGCGGTTTGGGGGGGGGAGGGGGGGAATGTTTCTGGCTCCTTCCCTCCCTTGTCTCCCAAGGAATTCTCCTAAAAGTAATCAAGAAAGTGAAGATTTAAAGGAAGAGAAGTGTATGTCAGTGTGAGCCTCTCCTGTGTGCACATCTATCCCCTGGAAGTCTTTTCCTTTCCCCAGGAGCGTATCCAGGTGCTGGGGGATGTGCGTGTGTTTGTTCTTCCCGTCCGCATCCCTTTTCCGTGGGTTACAGGACCTGTCCCCGTGCCAGCTCAGGGTTCCTTGCCCCGTCCCTGCCTGCCCCAGGGGAGGGACCGCCCCACTCCTTCCCAGCCTCAGCAGGATGCCGGCCCCAAGCTCTGACCCCTGGCTGAACTGGGGGGGCCGGGGGCGGCAGTGATGCCTATAAAGGTCCAGTAAATCCTCCTCCTCCAGCGGATCTTGTTTAAAAATAAAAGGGCGCCCCAGTGTCCATGGGAAGCTCTTGTTCTGCTCTTGCCCAGCCTGGATGGGACTCGGTAACAACCGGAGGTGCCTGAACTCCCTTCCCTGGTGTCTTTCTGCCATGTGGCCGCTTGTGCCAAGGCAGGGAGGGGAGTACGGGGGTGGCTCGGGGAGGGGGGAGCGTCGCCGTGTGCCGGCAGCGTGTTTGGGCCGGGGCGCGCAGGGCTGGGGCCCAGTGGCCTCCTGGCTATTATTAGCAGCATTTGTAATCCTCAGCAACTGTATCCAGGCTGCCGGGCAGTACTGACAGCCCTCGCCTTGGAAAGCATCTCCACTGACTCACCGGATAGCCTTGGGCAGGTCCCTGGGGCTTGCACACCCTGCTCTGTGCCGTGATGCTCTGCAACACCCAGGGGTGACCTCTCTCGGGGCTGGGATGTGGTTCTGGCTCCCTTTGCTCCTCAGCACCTCCCTTGGTAGTTTATTGAGCCTTGGAGTTCTCCTTCTCCCCTTCTCGGTGCCCCTTGCCCACGGCTACAGCTCTCAAGCAGTCCCATCCCCTGTCCCAGCGTCCTGGAAACCACATCTGTTTCTGTGTCGTGTGATTTATCGGTGCCTGTGCGTGCCAGGCTCTCTGGAGAGCTCCTGGGCCACCGTTAGCCAGCTGGGTCCTGGCTGGGCCAGCTCAGCACCAAAGTTGGCCACTGGGCTGGAGCTGCTCTCTGGTGAGGTGCAGCACCCATTGGGACAGACGGCCGAGTCCAGAGCTGCCAGAAGCCACAGGTTCCTCTGCTGCTAGCTCACATCTTGGGAATGTTCTCCTCCCCTGTGGCTGCTTTCAGCCCTTATTTTTTTGAACAGGCACTGCTGCAATGCTTGTTGCCTTCAGAGAAGGGCTCAGCTCTTTTAACCCCACTCGGCACAGGTGCAGTAACAGGGTTTTGTGTGCCTGGAATGAGTCCTTACTCAAGAAACAGGGAGTTCTGTGTCCTCCAGAGGCCTGGCTGGGCTCTGTGGGACTGGGGCTCCTCACTGCCCTCAGCCCCTCTTACAGCAAAGGGGGCTCTGGATCTGTGCAGCGTCCTGGCCAGCTTTTCCTGCTGGGAAATTGTTCCCTCGCTGTGTGAGCACGGCAGAACCAGTCACTGTGGGGCTGAGCAGCCCCCCTTGGGAAGGACCGGGACCAGGCACGTGTGGTCTGGGTGGTGGTGGGGAGCAGTGGGAGGGGGAGCTCTGCTGAGAAGGTGTTTGGGAGCTGTGGCCGGCGCATGATCCCGCGGCTGCCAGCGCAGCCTGGCCGGGCCGGCCGGCCCCGGGGCTGGGTGACACGGCCGAGGGACTACGTGCACTCCCAGGAGGCACAACACACGTGTGCCAGTGCCCAGTCTGCTGATCCAAGGGCTGGCCCTGTGGGCAGAGTGGGAGAGACCATCCACATCCCTGCTTCTGCTCCCTATGAACATCCTCCAAGTTGCTTCATCCTTCTCCTCCAGCAGCACTCAGACCCGAGCCCAGCAGACAGTACAGGCAGGGATGGGGCGGGCCCTGGGCAGAGCAGTGAGTGCTTTGCAGGCGGCTGCTGATGGAATCATTCCCTTCCCAGCCTGTCTTGGCTCGGCCGAGGGCTGCGCTCCCCTGATGTGACTCAGCAGAGGCTCCAGACCCTGTCCTGCTGCTGGCTCCTGCAGGCTCCGGGCTTCTCAGTACAGGGCTGTGCTCGGCACTCTGAGAGCTTTCTTCCCTTATTTATTTTCTTCCCTTATTTATTTCCTTTCCCTCCAGTTTGCTTAGCACGCACCGTGCCAGGCTGGCTCGGATTCCCCGCAGCCATTTAACCACTCGACCAAAATGCTGATGGATGAACCCGCGCAGGGAGAGCAGCGTCGGTGTGTTAATGACGGGCTGGAGCCGTGCATCCCCCTGCCTCCTCCTTCCCTGCTCCCTGCCTGTGCAAACTGGCATCTGCTGGGCCAGCTGCGTGTCTCAGCCTCCCTCCCGCTTCCATCTCCTGCAAGGCTGCTAAAATCGCTAAAATTGAAGCCTCCTTGCCCCTCTCTGCAGTGACCAGTTCATTGCAGCATCGTGCTTAGGGCTACAAAGTGAACCAGTGGCAGAGCAGGGAAAGAAGCTCAGGAGTCCTTGTTCCCCTTAACTGCTGGTCGTGGTTCCCCTTGCCTCTGCTGGCTCCCATCACTGAAAAAAACCTTAATTAGTGTGTCGTTGTCTGTTCTCATCCCCATCCCCAGCTCGTTAACGGATGAGGCAGTGCTGTCAAAGCAATCCCCTAATGAAAAGCTGCTGGGTGGGAACGGCAGCGGCGCTGGGGCTGCGGAGCGTGGTTCTTGTGAGAAACGGTCAGGAACTTCAGCTCCCTAATGAGCCATTCCGCCTGGAAGTGGCAGGTGGCAGGGACAGGGCAGGGTTTTCAGTGCTGGGCCAGAGCCACTGCCGGGATGCCATCCTGGCCAAAATGCTCTGGAGATGGGGAGGGCGAGCGGGCAATGCCAGGGCACAGCAGCCTGGCTGGTTTGGCAAGGGTTAACTGCAGCTGGGGGCTTCAAACAGAGCAGGGGCAAGAGAGTGACAGTGGGGAGAGGGGACACGCAAACCCTGCCTGAGCAGGGCAGTTTGTGGGGCTGTCACCTGGATAGCAGAGGCACAAAGGCTTCATCTGTCTCTTCTGCCAAGCTCCCGGTGCATTTCCCCCGTGCCCCCCACCCCAGTCTGGGCCTCCCGGGGGCTCCCGGTGCCTCTGGACGCACCAGGCAGCACAAACCACCCCGCTCCCACCAGGAGCCCTCTTTGCATTTAAAAAGTCATCATTTCCCCCTCTAATACCTCCTGCCTGCTCTCCCTGTGCCGGAGGGGAGAGGGTGTCTAATTAAGTCTGGCTGTAATTGGCAGCTGTTCAGGCTGTGTCTGCACTGCCAGCGGGCTGGGACAGGAGCTCCAGTGTCCCACAGTGAACTGGGGAGGGATGTGGTGATGTGCTACCCTCGTTACAGCCTTGGCAGCAGCACTGCCAGGGAATGCAGGGCTCCCCACCCAGATCCCTGACTGCTCAGATGTGCCCAGCTCTCACCCAGAGCAGCCTGTGCCAAGGACAAATGCATCATCTCTTGCAGTGGCTGGAAAGTGGGAAGTGAGACAGGACGTGTGTCACCCCCTGAGGAGCCTGGGCACAGGTCGTGCCCCCCTGAATCCCAGCCACGGGGCTGGTGCTGGGTGTGGGGCACAGTGGCACTGGGCTCTGTGCCGTGTCCCCTGCACAGGCCCAGGAGGTTGGGCTGCTGCTCAGGTCCTTCTGGGCTGGGTAAAGCCCTGGGAGCTGTGCCAGAGCCAGGGGGCCACTGGATTAATGAGGGCTCTTTGCCTCCTGAAGGGCCCACCTGTGTGAAGAGCTGCCAGGTGAGGGCCAGCTTTGCCTGCCCCTGCTCCCAGGGGTGCCACCCAGCTCACCTGGGCAGGAAGGGACGTGCTGGTGTGTGGTGTCTGCTCTCCAGAGGCTGGATGTGATGGTGCTGCAGGGCTGGGTGCTGCTGAGCTGGGCTCCTCACCCTGCTGAGGAACACACCAGTGATCCTCATTAAGGGCTGGATGGTTCTGGAGCTGCAGAGATGCTCTGCCCACTCTGTGGCTTGTCCTTGCCCGTGGCAGTGACAGGGAAGGGGCAGAAGCAGATGGTCCCACGATTTGGGGGGCTCAAACCTGCAAAACGCTATCCCCACATGAGGGACATCCTCTCCAGGCACCCCAGGGCTGGCAGGACCATCTCCAGGGCTGGAAAACTGCTCTTGTTCTCCAGCAGCTGCTTCTGTGGCCAGTGGGAGGATGGAGAGCCCCAGTGGTGGGTGAAGGGGAGCTGCTGACAGAGCAGCTGCTTTGCTCTACTAAACTCTGCCCAACATTATTATTATTATTTAGTCTTTTTTTAAAGGTTTCTTCCTTCCCCTTTTCTCCTGGCTGTTCTCTTTCTGGCTGGCTCTCTCCTGTCTGCTTTCTTTCCCTCTTGCAATGTCTTGCATCAGGCTTGGAGCAGAAAGTGCAGCCATAAATGGCAACACACAGGGCCCAGGAGTTTAATCCAAGATAATTTTCTCCTCTTGCTTGCAGCCTCAGATCTTCCCTTTTCCTGAAGCTGAAACAAGGCACTTATTTGTCCCCAACCTGTCCTTAAGTGCCAGGGCTGTCCCTTCAGCTGAAGAAAGGGTGAGGGACACATCACCCTCAGAGTGTCCTCTTGTCCTTTCTGAGAAAGAAGCCCATTGCTCAGAGGGGTTTGCACCGGGGATGGAGGAAGTGGGGAGGAAATGGCCAGAAATGAGCTGAAAACCAGATGATGCCGTGCTGGGAAGCCTGGCTCCCATCTCCCTTAGGCTGGGAGAGGGTTCACTGCTGGCAGAGCCATGACGGGGCATTTTGGGGTCACGATGCCAAGCTCCTCTATCCGAGAGACTCAGGCTTATCCGTGGTCGGTGCTGGCTGTGTCCAAAATGTCCCTGAGGCCTTGTCCTTGCTCTGCTTTGGCCCAAACCCCGCTGCCAGAGCCAGCTTCCCGTGCGGGTGTCTCACTCGTGGCCACGGAGCTAAAGGGCAGCAGCACATTCGTGACGATCCAACAAATGCTGGGGCTGTGCAAGAGCCGGGAGCCGCCGGGGCAGATGGAACATCCTTGTTATTCAAGGTGGATGACTTGCAGGATTTTAACCCTGTGCTTTCCGGAGCCCCGGGCTAGCTGTGCCCAGGTGTGGTTCGGATGCAGCGGGGCACGGGATGTGCTGCGGGCTGGGCTGGCTCCGTGCTGCCCCGGGGCCGAGCAGCTGCCGCCCAGCGCGTCCCCTCGGCTCGGCAATGGCATCTTTGTTTGCCGCAGCAGCAGCAGCAGCTGCTCGGGGCCGCCCGTGTCAAGTCCCCTCCAGATGCTCCCGGATAACGACGTGCACGGCTCCCTGCGGTGCTGCTTCTCGCCTTTTTTTCTTCCTTCGGGGAGGTTTTTCGCGGCCGGTGTGCAGCGGAGGGATGCTGCTCTGTGGGCTGCTGGACAGAGCACTCAGGTCCTTTCTTCTCCAGTTGTTCCTTCCCTCACTCCCACCTGCTCAAAACTCTCCCCGCATTCCCTCTGGGCTGTGTTTGCCATAGAGAGCAGTGCCTGGGGTGCCTTGGTGTCCTCCCGGGTGTCCAGGCCTCCCTGTGTTGTCCCAGCGCTTCCCCCTCCTTGTTGTGGCTGCGGGACAGCAGCACCCACTGGCCATGGCAGGGCTGGGAGCTCTGAAATTCAGGGCTGCTCCAGGCAGAGAGGGCTCTCCCCTCCTCTCTGGATCTCAGGGGCTGCGGTGGGGTTTTGTCCCTGCTGGCATTTCCAGAGCTGCTGTTTCCCTGCAAGGCCAAGGGATGTGGTGTCCCTGCTCCCTGCCCATGCATACCTTCCTCCACAGCCTCCACCCACAGCAGGGTCACCTTGGTCTGAGAAGGTTTTGGGCAGGGAAAGCTGGCTGTGCACGAGGCTCGAGGCCCTCCACAGCTGCAGTGGGGCTGAGAGGGCTGGGAAGCCCCAGCCCCAGGATTGCAGGAGGGGATGGGGGGGCTTCCAGGGGGTATTTCCCTGTGATGGAGAAGGCAGCTGGCAGAGAATTAACAAACCAAACATGTCCTCTCCCTTCCTGCTCATGCTGAGCTGTTGCAACAGCGTCCTGGGAAGCTGCTTGAGCCCTGCCAGGACACACGGGCAGCCCAGCCTGGCACAGGCAGAGCCTCTGCCTCCTTGCCCTGATCCCATCCCACGGGCTGGGGCTGCTGCAGAGAGCAGCTTGTGAGCTCCAAACCCTGGCTCCAGGGCTGGGCACAGGGGGTTTGTGGTGTTCCTCACTCCAGCAGCCGTGCCACGGCCTGGCACACGGCTCAGAGGCAGCACAGGCCCGGGCATGGGGCAGCCTGGGCTATTGGCCACATCCAGGATTTGCCCTCGTGTGCTGGTGCTGCCAGGGCTGGCTGGGTGAGCACAGGGAGGCCTTGGGGCTGTTTGTGCTCAAAGCTTTTGTCCTTTTCCAGATACCACCGTTGGGTGCCTCGCCTGGATCCAGCCTCGGGCACACGGGACAAGCAGAGGACACCAAGAGTGGCCACCCAGCACCTTCCAGCCATGCAGAGGTGAGGGGAGGGAGAGCCAGCCCGGGGAGGGTGGCACAGCACACAGTGTGCCAATGTCCCTGCATGCAGGGGCCGTGGGGAGGGGGCAAAGCTTGCCTGCTGTTCTCCCCTGGTGGGGTTGGGTGGCCTCTGAATGGCTCAGCCCATTTAAAGCAAAGAGAAATGGTGTTCCAGGTGCAGCTGTGGTTCCTGGGGGCAGAGGGAGCGATGCCCCGGGGATGGGGGACAGTGAGGGGGGTCCCTCTGAGGCAGCTGGACCACCATGGCTGTGGGAGGGAGCAGCCCCAGGAAGGCAGAGGGACGGGGATGTGGAGTCTGGGGGGAAGGGAGGTGCTGGCATCTGCCTCCAAGCCATCCAAGCAGAAAAATGTTGTGCTGTAGGGAGCTCCTGGCTGCCACGAGCAGGGGTTCCCAGAGGGCCCCAGCACGCTGCTGTCGCCTGCCAGCCTGGCACCCCTGCCTGCTCCCTCTCTGCTCCTGTCAAGTGTCTCCTCCTCTGTGTTGGAGCAGATCTATTTTCCTTCCTTGGAGGTTTGCCACCCAAATTTCCTGCTTGCTCTCGTTGTTAAGTGCTCAGTTCCTAATTCCCAGGCAAGGAAGAGGCTAAAACCTCCCTCCTTGTGTCTGCTCCTGGAGGGTTGGGTCTCCCAGGGGATGTCCCAGCTCACAAGGAGAGATGGATGTGATGAGGACCTGCTGCCCCGGGCTGGTGGCCAAGTCACCAGAGCTGAGTGTCCCCTCCCTGTGCCCTCCCTGAGGCCACTCCTTTGGGTGCCTCCTCAGGGGAAGTCTGGGTGTCCGGTGGGAAGTGCCCATGTTTGGAAGTGTGGCCCAAAATAGCCATGGCTGTGCTGGGTGGGGGTCCTGGTGGCATCTCCTTCTGGGGAATGGAGTGGCCAGAGGAGGCCAAGTGCCTGTGAATAATGCACATTCCTCCCCGATGACAAACAGAGCCAGCTCTGGGCTGGGGCTGTGCTCCAGCAGCTCCTCCAAAGCTCTGCACTGCCCAGCCCCAACTCGACTCTGTGCCTGGTCCTTGGCTCAGCACCATTGCCCTTGGGCCTCCTTCCTCCCAGCTTTGCCCCTTTGTCCCTTGATCATGAGGGGCTTGGCAGCCTCCCTCCCTGCTCCTCCCCTCTCTGCCAGGTGCTTTGTGCTTTTGCCAGCCCATGGGAGGCACAGGCCCAGGAGGCTGCAGGAGGACAGCCCAGGGTGCTGGGGACCCCTGGGCTTGGCTCCCAGGGGTCTGCAGCTGGAGCACAGGGCTGTGCAGGAGGAAATCCCTCGTGCAGGGGCTCTGCCATCTGCCCTTGTCTTGTCTCCAGAGCTGAAGTGCTCCCCTTTCTCCTTGCTTGGAGTTTCTGCACAGCACAAGGAATCTGGGCTTTATGAAGTTTGTTGTACCTTGTAGAAGGAAACTCCAGAACCTCCAAAATTGCTTTGCATTAAAAAAAAAAACAACCCAAAACGTGCTCTTGCTGCTCCTGCCAGTGGATGGCTTCTGGAGGGGTCCCAGCACAACTCCCCAGTGCTGCCCTTGACCCCTGGGCCTGACTGACCCCTGTGCTTCAGAGCAGCTGCTTGGGCCGTGGCTGCAAGGTGGCTTTGGCTGGGGACCCACCTTTCCTACTGCCAGGACAGTCTGTCCAAGCTTGGCCTGGGGGCACACAGAAGGCCCCGAGGCTCCTGGCTCAGTCCCCTGCCTGTCCCTGGGCAGGAGGGGTGGTGGGGGTGCAGCTGGAAGGAGGGTCCTCAGGCACAAAGCTCTTCTCAAAAACCTTAATATCCCTTACAGTTATGGGGAGGCACTTGCATTTCACAGCCTTTGGGTGAGCCAGATCCCTGTGACTGACTGGTGAGAGGAAAGCAGACTAATAAACCTCAAACATCCTTTTGTCCTGTTCATTGGGGGAAGCAGGGAAGGAGTGCCCAGCCCTCTCCCAGGAGCTCCAGGCTCAGCATCCCAGCCCTGCCCCAACCAAATGTGGGTTATTCAGCACAGCACCTTCTCCTCATGGCTGCTCTGTTTTTAACTCCCCCAGGAGGAAGAGGTGGACTCAGAAAACGAGAAGCTGGTGGTGAGAGAGCCAGAGGATGAGGATGGTGAGTGCCAAGAAAGCCAGAACTCTGCAGGGAGATTATGGCCAGGTCTGGAGCCCTGAGTGCTTGGGGATGGATTGGTCTCCTTCCTCCAGCAAATGTAGAGGAAATTCCTACCCCTTCCCCAGATGCCCTTGGGCTGTTTGCCATGGGGTAGCTTTGTGATGCAGAAGCTCCTTGCTGGCATCCTGGACAATCTCCAGGGGCTTTAGTCAGAGCCACATTTAACTGATTAGCTAATTAGTTGATTGGAAAATGATTAATTGGTTAATTGGGGTGACAAGTGCTGCACTCCCAAGAAAATGAAACAGATGGTGCCAAATGGGAATTTGTGTCTGAAGGGGACTCTGCTCTCCTGAGCAGCCCTGGAGATGCTGGAATGTCCCCAGGAGTCCTGGCTTGGGGTGGCTGGGGCAGCAGGAGGCCCTGGGGTGTTCTCCCTTCCCTGCCCCACTTTCTGCCTGGCTGTTTGAAGGTGCTGTGTGGCAATCCCCCAGCTCGGGAGGATTATGCCTAATGCCACAGAGAATCAAATTTTAATCCTGGTGCCATTCCTGCAAGGTGGGGGAAGTGCCTTTGGAGATGGGGTTCCCAAATCCACTGATTGCACCCCATCAGGCCTCCTCACAGCACTGGTGGCTGGGGCTGTGACCATGGGGGGACTGTGGGAGGTCTGGTTTGGGGACTGATGGGTGTATCCTGCCAAATGGATGCTCAGTAGTGCTGCTCTGCCAGTGTCTGCCTCTGAGGGTTCAGCTCTGTTTCAGGGCTGCCCTGGCACTGCAGGGCACTGCTCCAGAGTGGCTGTGACAGGATCAGGAGAAGGGGATGGCCCCTGGCTGTGAGTCCTGGCTAGCACTGTGTCCTCCCTAGGCACCCCCTGCAGCAGGCAGCCCCTGGCTCCTCTCCTGAATTATTCACACCATTTCTGAAGTGTTTTGTCACGGGGCTGGGCAGAGCCACGGCCCAGCCTGATGAGGAGACAGCAGGATGCAGCTGGGAATGGCAGCAGTGCCCTGGGATCAGCCCTGCTCCTCCCTTCACTGTCTCCTGTGTGTCCTGGCCCCACTCAAGCCACGAGCAGAGACTCCCTGGGGCACGTGGGGATCCTGCAGGTGTCTGTCACCAGCCTGGGATGCTGCCCTGTGACCAAAACCACCAGAGCAGCCTTCCCTCCACCTTGGGCAGGGAGCTGGCAGGGATAGGGTGTGGATCTTGCCAGAGCAAGCATGTTCAGGGGAGAGGTGCTCTCTTGGGGCTGCTCCCACCCTGCCAGCTCAGGGTCACAGCGCTGGCAACGCGAGGGCAGAGAGATGAAAGACAAATGTTTTCTTTAATATGAACTCATGGAGGCTCTCAGTAAGTAGGTCACCTCCTACTCCTGTAGTGTTTTCCCTGTCTACATGAAAACCCAGCCTACCCTTTTCTGTGAGCTTCCTGAAGTTTGTTTTTGATCTGCAAAGAAAGTTCCTGAGCTCAAAAAAAGAAGCCAGAGGTTTCTAAAGCCACATACCTCTTCCTTTTTTAATCACACCATGTGATGAGATGGGGATCTTCCTTGCCTCCCTCCTCCTTTATTATTTTCTGGTGAGGTGGCAACTAAACTGCTCTTTTTGGGCCAGTCTAAATCCCAAATCTCACTTGATTTGGCAGAAAACCCCGTGAGGGAAACAAGCTTAATTGTCCTTGAAATCAGTGGAGCTTTACAAAGGTAATGAACTGCAATGAACAGCTCCTGCTCTGCACCAGCATAAGGAACAGGATGTTACACCCTCTTTTATTTTTTTTCTTTTTTCTTTCTCCTAATACCTCCCAAAGCAGCAGCCAGCTGAAATTTCTTTCCATGCACTTTTATGGTCACCCAAAGTGCTGATAAGCTGCAGCATTACTGCTTCTTTCCAGCTAGCCAGGTTTGTTTGTTTGCCCATGGGGAGGGTTTCCCACCAAGAGCAGTGGAATATGGCCAAGCTGAGTGTTTGGGGCTGCAGACCAGGACTGCTTGAGCTCAGACATTTGTGACAAAGCTGGATAAAGGGTTTGCATCCCCTGGGAGCCCTGATGGCATTTAGGGATTACAGAAACACTCCGGATCAGTAACTGAGCAGAAACCCACCAGGATTTCCCAGGGAAGCTCCCCAAGATCAGGAACCTGGAGGTGTAAAGAAGGGAGGAAATGTGGGCATTGGCAGGGAGGAGGTCTCTGTGAAATTCCTATCCCATTCCCGTGGCTCCAGTGCCTCTCTGTGAAGCCTTGCACTGCTTGTTTCTGAGAAATCTGGTTTCCCCTCCTACAAAATGAGGCTCTGACTTGCCTTTTACAACGGGGACCCCAAGGTCTGGCAGCAGCTGAATGTGGGCATGAGCTTGGGGTTGGAAAAATCCTGAAATCAAGGTATTGGACACGAGGAGAAAAATTCTTAAGGGCAGTATTGATTGGAAAATAGAGGGAAGATGCTGATGCTGAATTCTGAGTGTGAGGAAGGGAGGGGAGGGGCTGTGAGGGGTTTTTCATTTGGGCAAGTAGAGGAGAAGAATATGGCCACAACAGCAGTGGAGAATATGGGAGGGGGCTTCCTGTGTTTCTGGGAACTGAGGATGCATCCATGTGTTATGTACAGGTTGGGGCTTTCTGTCCTGCCAGGGGAATTTCACCCCTTTAGGGGTCCTGCTGGTGCTGGTTGACATCATCCTGGATCCTGGTGGCCAATGTGCAAATTTTCAGGGCCATGCAGATAATGAAGTAACATCTTCCTTTTCTGCACCCCTTGGAAGCATCCCCAGGGCTCTGAGGCTCAGGGGGAAGCAGCAGATGTTTCTGGGAAGGTGGAAACCTCAGTGCTGGATGGTTGGATGTGAAGCAGCCAAGTCCTGCAGTCCTTGGCAGATAAAGGCTCTCAGATAAGCAGCCCACGGATAACCCACAAAGGCAACTGCCCAAAGCAGCAGCTCCTCCTGGGCTGACTTTTGGATTGACCTCCCCTGCTGTTGTTTTCTCCCATCTGTAGGAAGATAAAGCACGGGAGAGGTTTTTAAAAGCAAATAGTGCTCAAACAAAATCCGATTGGAAAAGGATCGGCTTTGGCTCAGAGTCTGTGAGCTTTGGTGCTCTAATTAGCACAGGGCTGAGGCTGGCCAGGAGGGTGGGAGAGCACCCAGGAGAAGGAGACCCTGGTTTCCTCCCCAGCTCTGGTGACAGAAGGGCTTGGACCCGGCTGTGCTGGTGCTCCTGGGGCTGCCTTGGCTCAGTGCTGTTTGCAGCCCTGGGACTGGCCCTGTGGCCTCTTCTTTTCCCAAGTTTGTCAAGGGCTGCAGGAGAGCTGCAGGCCTGCATGGCCTGGGACAGCTCTGCCCGTGGCACCATCCCTGAGCCCCAAGCTTGGGAAAGGGCCCCTGGAGGAGGAGAGGGAGGGAGGGAGAAGGAATGCAAGTCTGGAGAGGAGAAGCTCAAAGTGCTGCGAGTTAACCAGGGCAGGATTAGCATGTCTTGATAAGCCAAGATGGGCCTGCAAGGCTTTCAGTCCAGGGAGAACAATGGCAGACGGTTCCTGTGCTGGAGGATTTCCCTGGCTCTGCCTCCAGCAGGCTGCTCGCTCTCAGCAGCTGTTCCAGGGCTGGCTGTGGCTGGGATCTTGCCATCCTCTGGGATCCACACTGCTTCCCTGACACTGCCCAGGCTCTCTGGAGACTGGAGCTGACTCAGGAAATCTGCTGGGGTGGCCAGAGCATTTGGGGTGCAGGAGCAGAGGTCAGAGAGCACCCCAAGGGAACAGCCCCCTGTTGGTTGTGGCTCTCAGGAGGTCTCTGGTTCACAGATCTCCTGCTCTTTTTTTGTCTCTCCAGCTGCAGATGAGACATTTTCTTTTAAATACAGTCCTGGAAAGCTGAGGGGAAACCAGTACAAGTCAATGATGTCCAAAGAAGAATTAGAGGAAGAACAAAGGTAAGTTGAGCTTCCTTTTTCTCCTTGCCCAAGCCCACCTGGCTGACATGCCCTTGGAGCAAGCTGGGTGTGCTCAGACCTCTCTCTGCCCACACTGCCCTCAGCATCTCATTGCTCTCTGCAGTTCCAGACCTCTCCTACCCAGGGAGACAAGAAGAAATAAAGTCACACTGATTTAGGAGATGGAGGCTCTGTGGCCCTAAATACCTTTGAAGCTCCTCTGGATGCTTAGACCAAATTTTCCAGCTGATGCAGCTGGTGTAATTGCCCTGATCCCATTAGTTCTGTGTTGATCTGTTGAGGACCTGATCTCTGGCTACTTCCCCTGCCTTGGCCCTGTGGGTGGCCTCCCAACCAAGGACATGGGCACAGCTCAAAATACTGAGGCAAAGTCAGGGAGTGTGAGGTTTTAGAGCTCACTGAGATGGGGCTGACACTGGAAGTGTCCATCCCCAGGGCTGTCTCCTCAGCTGTCCAGGGTGGAGATTTACCGAGTCCTGGGCCTGGTAGAGATGGAGAATTGTCCAACCTGCACTTCTCAGCCCCGCATGAAGAAAGGTGGAACCTGTCCTGTCACTTAAAAGAAGCTTTCTGGCTTGAGGTTGCCCAGCCTATACAAGGAATAAACCCACAGCTGAGGGCTCTGTGGCAGGCTGCTCCCTTGCACAGGTCTGCAGCTCACTCCCCTTTCCTGAGGGTGAGCTCCAAGGAACTCATTTCCCAGTGGTGGCTCAACAAGCCTGGCAGTGGTGTTGTCTCCACTGCTGTCCCAAGGGCTGTGGTACCCTTGGGATCTGAGCCAATTCTTCACCCAGAGGTCTGCAGAAAGGGATTTAGGGATATTTGTCACCCCTTGCCTGTCAAATCATGGTCTAAGTACCACCACAGCTGGCCTGGTGTAAAGAACCAAGCAGAAACTTGAGTGCAGCAGGGATGGGGGGATCACACCTTGCCCCTGGCTCAGGCATCTCCTGCTGGCAAACCTTGCCTTGAGGCCCTTGGGCAGCATCTTTGTGATGCCACCAGCTGGGCTGGCTGAGGCTTATCTCTGTGATGTGAGCAGGGCACTGTGGTAGGCAGAGTAAATCCAGAGACCTGCCTTGCTCTGGGGTCAGCAACAGAAATGAGCTCTGAGCTCTGGCACAGGGTTTATTCTGCATTGGTGGCATCAGGAAAAAATGTTTGCTTTCTTCTTTTCCATGTATCTTTGTTGTGCCTGGAGCCCCCACCCTGTAAACTGCTGTGCAGGGCTGTGAGTGTCACTGTATTTTTCATTTGGGAAGGGTGGTGGGGGGATGAACCAAGTGAATGCCAGGGACACCCATGGGGCTCGATGGGATTTGCTTCTCAGGATCCTGCTAAACACCAATACAAAAGTCTACCTGCAGCTGGCAAATTCAAACCCTTTGCACCAGCAGCTCCATCCAAACCAGCTGAGCAATCACTGCTCAGGTTTTCAGGGCCAGGAGTCCTGTAGGGCCTCGGGCTGTTTCCTGTGGGGCAAAAAATGCCCTTGTTGCCACCTGGGGACACTGAGGGGACATTGGCCAAGGACAGTGGTGGGATGGGGGTTTTGTACTCAGGACTGTAGAACAGGCTCTAGGGGGTGATGGACCTGTCCTGGGCACATGGCACCACTCAGGCACTGCTTCTCTTGTCTGTCTGGAGCAGTCCCAGGGCAGGAGAGTTCTCTAGAACTGATGGACACAGCTGGGCTTCGTGTCCCTTGGAGGCTCTCAGCAGCCTTCCCCACCCAGGGCCATTGGCAGACGTGTTTTTCCTACTGCTCCTTTATTTTCTTCTCTTCCGTATTTGTGTCGTTCATTTCTTTAAGGCAGCTTTGTGAATTTTTTTTTTTTTTTTTTTTTGTCTTGCTTTGTTGCTGGCTTACTTTTCCCCCCCTCAAATCTTCACTGCGGCATCAGCAGCTTTTCATTGCAGGCCTCGCAGGTGGTGCAAGGGGGCAGGGCTGCTGCCAGGTAAGCTGGGCGAGCTGAGCACAGCAGCTCAGCCTTGTCCTGCATCCTTCTCCTTGCCCTTCCACCCCTCTGCCCCTCTCCATGCACCCCGACAGTGCTGCTGACCTGCTGTGACCCGAGTTTGCCACCTTTATGTTGCAGGATTGAGCTGACCTCTGATCTCACATCTCTGTAGCAAGTACCTTAGGTCCTCGGCCACAAACATTCTTGCAAATCTTTTTGGTAAGGACACACTGCTGCTTAGAGGTAGTGGTACCACTGATAACACCTGCTCGTGTCTTGGGTTGTTTTGCTTTTGGGTTATTTTCCAGGGGAGGGGTTGTTTTGAGCTGCAGTTGGTTGCCTGTCCCACCTCCCTCCACACCTCCCTGCCCTTCCCTCCTCATAACAGATTAATGAGTCTGCTCCCCTCTGCCTCCATCTCACTTTCCATGAGCACTCCAGGGCCAATGGGGGCTCTCAGGTTTGGATGCTCACCTCTTCCATCTCGGATGCCTGAAGCTGGACATCCCACAAACACTTCTTTGCACTGATTTGGGAAATCAGGGCTGCTGCTGGGCAAGTCCTAAGGTGTGTTAGCAAAACTGAGACAGGTTTAGGGTTTGCTTTTAGCCCTGCCACTCCTCCAGCTTTCCCATGGACCAACAGGTTCCCATGTGAAGCAGCTGGTATGAAATATTCCAAAAATGCAAGTGGGTCCTCAGAGTCTGATTGTTGCGTAGTTCACAAGTTTGAATCTTTGGATTCCTTGGTTTTGGAGATGCCATTGAAAATATTCCTTGCTTTTTCCAGGAGGGGCAGTAGGACTTCAGACAGGAGAGTGAAGGCACGCCATAGATTTGGTTATTTAAGTAAAAAACCCACTTCTGTTCTAACCTGCATCCCTGCAGAAGCTGTGGTTGTCTTGCCTACAGTAGATTCACTTGAGCCCTGTGGCTTCCAACTGGTGCTAAATCTGGACTAAAAGGGGAAGGAATGTGACCTTCACTGAGTGATGCAACTTCCTGCTTCTGTATGCAACTTCAGCCTTAAAAATTAGAGTGCTCACTGAGGGAGGACAGCAAATCCTGTTGGCAAATACATCTGCTGGGGTGGTGGCTGTGCTTGATGGACACCTGGTAGGTCACCAGTCCTTCTGGAACAGAAGCACGTAGTCTTTGCCCCCCATGGGGCAGAAAAACAGTCTGGGCAGGAAGGGGAATAGTGCAGGGGAAGGATGCAGCCCTCGGTGCAGCCAGCACAGCTTATTCCCAAATCCTTGTCTCCTGCACCTGAGGCCTTTGGCCATCTGCAGCTGGTGCAAAGCTGTAGCTCAGGAAATGTGAGTTGTGGAGGTGCAGCTGGCCCTGCTCAGACAGGGCTGAAGTGGGTGGGTGTGAGACACAGCCAGGCTGCCTGAGAGGTGCTGCTGTCCTGGCTGGGCAGCTCCTGTGGAGCAGGGAGGAAGAGCTCCCTGGTGTGCCTGCAGGGCATGGCTCTCATGGATGGCTGGGAGTGGTCTCTGCCAGATGCTCTTCAAACCTCCCTGAAGGTTGAAAGAGGTTAGTGGGGATTTTTTCAGTTAGAAATGAGTATGGTTGGGATTCTGCTGAGTGTTGACAGCTGCAGGAAGGCTCCACTCAGAATAAAAGAGAAAACAATTGGAGAAATGGCCCCCTTGGGTCTCTGCTTTCAGTCCTCTCTTTCTATGAGGCAAAGCAGGTCCCAGCCAAGCCTTGTTTGGCCTCAGTGATGTCAAGGGGTTGAGCTGTCTGTGCTCTCTCCTTGTTACTCTTGGCTAGGTGTGTTGGTGGGAGAAAGGACAGCAGGTCCCACCTGACAGGCTCTAGAAAGGTCTCTCTGTCCTCTGTCTGGGATTGAGGAAGAGGTGGAGGTGAAGAGCCAGAAGCTGCCCCATGGCAGACCCTTGAACAGGGTCTGAGAAGTGGCACCAAATTGCTCTTGGCAGGGGCATGAAATCCCCTAGACCACTGTCAGCCTCTGGAAGAGTGCAGGGAAGCTGGGGTAGCTGCCCCATTTCCCTGGCTGATGGGCTCAGTTCCCACAGCCAGGTGACCCATTCAAGGAGCAAACTCTCCTCCTACCTCTCCATCCTCTCCTCTCACCTCCTGGCCAGCCACGGATGGGTTGAGGTGACACCCTATGAATACAAGTGGGGTTTAAGCCTAGGGCTCAACTGCAAGTTGGAATTCATGCAAAGGGAATTGGATGGCTTTACATGTCAAGCTCAGCCCTTTTCTGGGTGGTAATTTAGCAATGGAAAGCTGCCTCCTGCCTGGCTGGGTTCAGAGTGCCTCTTGGTCATGGAGCACTGAGAAAAACCTGGGCTTGGACCCTGGAATCTCAGCAAGGCAGAGTGTCCTGGGTAGACCCTGGTTCTAGGGAATGGCAGAGAGCAGAGATCTTTTTTTGCTCTGTAAAGCATCCTGAATGAAAGTGGGGTGCAGCTGTGGCTTGAGGGACAACCGTGCTGAAGTTTGAATTTCGAATGAGACAATGCTGGTGATGACAACTCTGGAGCACACGAGGGCAGGAAGCAGCTGCAGGGGTTTAGTGACTGTGTTGACAGACCTTGACCTATTTCAAACATCTCCACTAGAAGCCCTCCAAAAATAGGTGGGTGGACAGGGCTGGGGGAGGTTGCATTTTGGGAGAGCTGTCCACTGGCATCTGTCCCTGTCTCCCCCCTGCATTGTCATCAGATAACCCTGGCTTGCCTGCTCGCTCCCCTCTCCATCCAGCATGGGATCTGGGCCTCTTCCTCCTCCCTCTCTTTTGCTAACCTTCCCCCCCCCAGTGGCTTTGCTGTCCTGTCCTGTCCTGTCCTGTCCTGTCCTGTCCAGCATGGTGCTTCTTTTGGATCAGGGAAGCTGGTAAGTTTGGGCTTTCTGGAGGGGGTTTATTATTTGTTTGCTTCTCATCTTCTGCAGCACGATAGTCGTCCTGGGCTGAGGGAGGAGGAGTAGCAGCAAGGGCTGCAGAGCCCAGGGCCAAGGGACTCTGCAGGGCAGGGTGGCCACTGCTTCACTGTGGTCACCAGCCACAGGGATGGCACCAGCCATGGGCAAGGTTGCTTTCAGCTGCCAAACACCCAGGGCAGGAGATTTGTTTGCTTCCCACCTGCCTCTTGTAGTAAAGAGCACTGTATGTTTGGGGATCCCTGCTGAGCATCCCCTCATGCTCACTCTCTAGGTGCCCAACTCCACTTGGATGAGGAGGGAATCTGCTGGTGCCCTGGTGCTGTTCCCTGCCTCCACTTCCCCAGGGAAAACGTCCTCTGACCTATGAGATGTCAGTGGACCGGAGCCCTGGCCCTATTTATAGTTGTGATTGAGTCATGAATCCCCAAAAGCTTTAAAAACAGAGTAACTCAGGATGCCTCCCTCAGAAAGCCAGGGAAGGGGAGGCCAGGAAGCCCCTTCCCATCTCCTCCTCTCCTGTCCCAGAGAGGAAACCCTTGCAAACTCCCCTGCAGCCTTTGCAGGGTGTGAGGCTCTGACCCTGCCCTGGCATGAGCTTTCAGTTCAGACAGCAATTCTGCTTGAGCTCCTGGGGTTTTTTTTTTTTGGCTCAGATCCTGAATTGTCCTGGCTTGTGGCTGCTTCTCTGTGTCTCCCTCACCCAGCACTCATGACTTGTCTTCATCTGCTTCTGCTTAACCTTGTGCAGCACGGGCAGCTGGTTGTTCTCTGCCTGCTAACTCCCTGGGAGCCCTGCTCTCCCCTGCAGCTGGGAGAGACCCAGGGGTGCAGGGAATTGGGGCATCTGGCCAGGCTGGCAGCAAACTGGTGTTCAGTGAGCTGGAGAACAAACGCTGAGTGATGGAGGAAAGCACAGCCCAGCCCGGCCCTGGCTTTTCCCACTGCTGTGGTGTTGGCTGAGGTGGTCAGGAGTTTTGCAAGGGAATGGGCACACAACTGATTGGTGAGCTGGTCAGGAGCCCAAGCCACCTTCCTGGCTGTGCTCTGGCCTTTTCAGCTGTTGCTGCTCTGGCTGGGAAACGTGGGTAGCTTCTGCCTCAAAGCAGTGGTGGGCAAGGTCTGCTGGGGGCTGATACAGCCCCCGATCCCACGGACTCCTCCCCAGCCCCTGGCCTAAAGGCAATGGCTCTTGTGCTCCCTGGTCACACTGGTTCTGGCAGCCTCGAGGCACAGTAGGTATTTCCCAAAGCCCAGAGCACATTTCAACTTCTCTGTCCCACTGGAAGAATTTCAGATTTGTGTTGATGAAACTCCTTTTGGCAGCTCTCAATCACTCTTCTCTTTTCTAAGCACTGTCTCTCTGTTCTGCATTTAAGTCCTCTCTCTGTTTTACTGATTGGCTGAAGCACCTGGCTCACACTTTTGGGGCCACCAGGAAAGCTTAGATTTAGTGTGTCATTCCTCAAAGCCTTCCTGCAATACCTCAAGACTGGGTTATAGTCACCACCAGAAATGAGATGGTAGCTGTCCCCACGGTAAAGAAACAGGGACAGTGGTGATGGGACCACCCCCAGCAGTGAGATGGGAGGGAACCTCCTGGAGACATCTCAACCACCCATTGCCAGGTCTGCCCAGCACTAAGGGCTTTTGTTCCCTGCTCTTCATCCTCAAGGGTCAATCCTAGTTTGGAGTGAGAAGAGTCTGGGGCCAGGTTGCTGTCTACCTTCTTTGCCAGGATTTCAGAGCAGAGGACTGATGGACCTGGCAGGGTCCTGAGCCAGGGAAAGGAGCTGAGAATGCTCCGTGCTTCTGAAAATCATCTTTTTGAGTGAAACTATTCCTGAAAAGGGCACAAGCAGTTACCAGACATGGTTACAGTAGGATGCTCTGGGTTCTCCTTAGGGTGAGTCAGGACTCCTTTGGAAAGCTGAAGTCTAAGAATGGGCTACAGATTTCCTGACTTGCTATGGATTTTTGCACACGAGAGATAAATGCACATGGGAATGCCACCAGTAACCCATTTTTCAGAGCTGAGGTGATGTCTGCTCTCGAAAGCAAGAAGCCTTGTGTCAATGCTGTGGCTGAGCTGGAGTGAGGGAATGCTCCTGAGGCCACCAGGAGAACATGCAGTTTCCAGGCTTCTTTGAGACCTTCAGTCCTCTGGCCACCCTCATATTCCAGGACCTGCTTTTGTCTGGGCTCCTTTTTGTCCAGCTGTTTCTTTGCACAGAACCATGTCCAGCTGACAAATCATGTGATTCACTAACTTGGCCATTGGCTTGGGCAAGAACAGAGATACCTGGATAATCATTATATGAAGAAAGGACACAGCTTCTGGCAAAAGATGACCCTAACCTGGTTTGATTGATGAGCTGCTGGGGGCAAGCATGCTGATCCAAGGAGAATGGAAAGGAGGGAAGAGCCAAAGATAAGCAGTGGCTCAAATCTCTGAGCCTCCATTCCAAGCTAAATAAGGCTTTCAGATTCCATGGCTGAAAATGCCAGAGCTTCTCAGCCTGGGGGGTTATGTGGCCCCAATGTCCCAGAGAGGGACAGCCTCATGCTCTTCAGTCCAACTCCCCTCACAGCTTGCTCCAGGAGCAGAAAGGGGCATCCTGCTGTGCAGATGGGAATTTCTGATGGACATCCTCCATTAGGATCATTATGGTTTTAAGATCTCTCCCCAGCTGTCAGCCTGGCCCTGTGCTGGAGATGAGCATCCCCTGTGAAGGACTCATCCACCCTCTCCTAATGTCCCCCATCCCTCCCCACTCCAACTGTGGCAGGCTGGAGGGGACCTCCCCTCCTGGGCCCCCGTGGCAACGAGCTCATGGCCTCACACGTGAAATCTGATTACGCTTGCGTGCCCTGAGCGGGATGATCCTTTCCTCAGCACGGCGAATCCCGCAGAGCGATTATCCACCCCGGAAAATTTCCTTTCTTTGTCCTGATGGGACGGCCACTGAGCCTCGGCAACGTCGCTCCAGTAACCCCAGTCCCACGTGATGCTTCCCCCAGCATCTCCCATCCGGGATCCGGGTCACCAGCTGTGCTCAGAAGGCTGCTGGAGAAGGCAAGATTTTTTCAGGAGAGCGAGGAAGAAATGAGGCTGTTCCTCGCCCTCACACCGTGGCTGGCAGGAGTAGGGGACTTCCAAGTGTGGCTCAGGTGTTACGGACCATGAACCCTATGGAGTGCAGGAGGAATGAGGCTGGGGTGTGTCTGTGTGTGCCTGCAGGGTAGGTGATGTGTGTTGTAGCTTCCCTCTGCCCCAGCACAGGTCTCTGCCCATGGGCAGCTGCCCAGGCTTCTGTCGGGTGTTTCCTGATGTGGATGGCTCACCCACGAGAGGTGCTGGGGCACTACGGGCAGAGTGTCTGAAAGGTTCCAGCTGAGAACATTTTTTAGCTCCTGGCTCTGCTGACAAGACATGGAGGGAGCACCTGGATGTCCCCACACATTAAACACATCTACTCATCTCACCCTCCTTCCCTGGGACACTGGGAGAGCTTCCCTTGAAGGCAAGTGACCTGCAGGGAGTCTGGGGTTTTTGCCTCCTTTCCTTGAACAGATCTGTAGAAAGATTGAGAAAGGTCGAGCAGGTCAGGTTCACCACCCTGTGAAATCAGTACTTGTTCCTGGCTCATCTGGCTACAGGTGGGAAGAGGAACCTGGGCTGGACAAGGGTGCCAGCAGCCCCAGGAGGCTTTGCACAGGATCGTGAAGCAATAACCCCTGGAGTTAATTAGTTTGGCTTCTCCAGTTCTTATTAGTATCTCAGAAGGGTTGTAACTTAGCTTGGTGCCAGACAAGAGGATTTGCACTTCTGCTTGGGTTTCGACTATCCTGCTGCAGCTGATGAAGCAAAGTCCTTCTTTGAGGCATGAGGTTTGCCAACAGCAGCTTGTCCTGCCCTGAGGGGGAAGCTGCCTTGCCTTCCCCCCAACACACACTCCAAGGGCTCCCCCTGATCATTTATGTAATAATAATGAACCAACCTGAGGGGTGAAATGACTGAAATGATTTCTCTCCCTGTTTCTCTTTGCAGACCTGAAGACTATATGAAGTTGTCCCTAGCCTCCTCCTAAAGGCATCCCTTGGCATCTTTAAAGGCTTGAGAGAAATACCAAAACCAACCAAACAAACCCATAAGAGAAATCCATAAACCCTCAAAGATCCCCTCTTGGTCTGAAGTTGAGTTCTTCAAAAACTCCCATCAGGTTTGAGGAGATCCTGTTGTGTGGCTCCACAGACTGGGGCTGGGCCCAAGCAGTGACTTGAGTTGTGTTTGGGGGACTGGGAAGAACCTTCCTCCCTCTCCCCCAAATAAAACCCAAAGTGAACTCTAAATATGCAGCAAGTCTATTAGTGTGTTTGTTACCTGTATTATGCCATGAAATCCATGCTGTTCTTTTCCTGGGGTGGGCAAACCACAGCTCTTCTCTCAGACCAGCTGGGACCTTATACCAGAATCTCAAGTTGTTTTGTCCTAGGGCCAAACTCCTCTTTATTGCTGAGGGGTGGGAGCTGCCTGTGATTTCCAATGTTGTACGAAGCTGCTTTACTTCGAAGGGTGGAGGGGCAAAGTGGGGGCCACGTGAGGGATGGCAGACGATGGCTGGGCTGACTCAAATCTTGCTTCTGTAGTTATTTTAGCAGAGAGCTGATTCTGTAGGTAGACAGGAGACTCAAGAAGTGATGAAGTTTGATAGTTTAGCTGTTCTGCTTGAGGTGGAGAGACCCCACTTTGGCTGCTGTTAATATCTGCATCCTTACCCTTCCCTAACTCCATTTCCCAAGAGGAGAGACCCAAGGAGGCAGCAATGGCATCAGGGGTTCCCTCTGGCTCAGGATGAGATGGTGGAGGCCCTGCAAGTGGCACACTCCCCATTCCTCTGCCTGCTTGCTGTTTCAGTGCCCTCTTCCCTTGCTGGTCCACGGGAGCCAGAGCTCAGCATTGCCCCTCAGCATTGTCACGCAGAGCAGATGAATTTGGCTGGGCACATACCCGGTTTTAAATCAAACCCAGCTGTTTTTTGAGAAAGAGGCTCCAAGTCCTTCAGTGAAGTTGTAGAAACACCAGGCTGGGTGAGGATGTGTCCTCCAAAGCTTCTCTGTCACTGCCTCTTGGCTAACGCTGCAAACATATCAGGAACCCTACAGGCTGCTTTTTTTTTTTCCCCTTTTTTAATTCCTATGCAGACAGTACTTGAAACCTTGTACACAGTTGTCCTTTCCAGCGCCTGGGGTTGGCAAACTTCATTAAAGGGCTCATTTAAAGAACAGCAGGAGGCTTCAGCTTGAGAAGAGGCTGGGCTGCCCCTTCCCAGCCCACAACTGCAAGTGTGTTCAGTGGTTTGCATATGAATTTAGGCACATCTGGACCCTCTGCTTCAACACCCTGCTGGTCCAGCTGCTGTCTCCCCTCGGTGCTGGCTGGCTGACTGTGTCCCAAGCACCCAACTATGCAAAGAATGCCTTATATCCGTTGTGTTTAAGTTACATGGCAATATGTACATCCAGCAAAGTCGGTAGTTAAGTCCAGATTTTTGCTAGTGGCACAAAGTCAAACTCTTTCTTCAGCTCAAATGGCTGTCTGGGTATTTTTTACTTTTGTTTGTTTTTGTTTGTTTGTTTTGTATCTGATGGTGGCTCTTATACAAAGGACTGTAATTCTAGTGGCTTGAATCTGTAAAAATTGCCTTTGTTTGGTCCAATAAACCTTTGAATAGTTTATTTGGTTTGTGCTTGGTCTCTCTGCCTCCAGCAGCTTGTAACTTCTTCCTCAAGGGATTTGTGTTGAAAATACGGATTTTAGGTTAGAGGTACATTCTGCCTTCCTACGACTTTTACCCCATAAATGATTACATTCCCAAAAAGGATCAGAGGGAAAATCAAGGATATTCCCCTATTTCTGCTGAAGCAGTGTTGCAGCAGGATCCTGGTCTTGTTTGGCTGCAGAGCAATTAACAACATTCCCAATGCAGAGCTCTGCCCAGGATTTCAGCTGCTGTGGACACAAGTGCTTAGCAGTTCCTAAAGCCCAGATTTCTAACATACCCATGGCTCACTGCCCCAAACCTCCAGCTAACTGTAAAAGCCTTGGACTGAAATGTCTAAAAAGAGCCTAAGGGATCTAAGTATGCAAATGTAATTGCCCATGAAGAATTAGGATGCTTCAAAAATCCTTAATTAATCTATTTTGTCAGCAATAAGTAAAATCCTGTTTGACCTCCTGAATCCAAGTAGTTTTGAGGACAGCATTTATGAGAAGAGAGAATGATTTTATTTGTGAATGGGCTATGTTTGATCCAAATTCATCCAAAGAAATACCCCAAAACCAAACCAAGCTGGAGCACTACAAAGTTGTTTTCCAAGGTCACCTCTGATAGAGGAAGCTCCCCTTCAAAGACGGTTTCATGTTTGTGGTGCCTTTCTCTTCCTTCCCAGGCTCTTTTCTCTCTTTATCTTTGTTTTGCTGTCCCTTTGTAGTAGATTATGTAGTGCAGAGAAGCAACAGCAGTAGCAGCTCTTTTTTTCTGGTTTCCAAATGCACAGTCATGATATTTATTTATTGAGGGGAGAGCCAAAATGCATTGATGTTGTGCTTCAGAAAAAGAGAGTGAATATTGTCTGTGATCTGGATTTTGGAAAATGGGCCTTTGGAGAGGTTTCAGCAGCATTGATGTCTGTGAAATAAGGAGTGAGGGATGCAGACCTGTGTGAGTGCTCCCAGCTGGGATGCACTGCAGACGCAGGAGGCCAAGCTGTGTATTGAATTTCTCCACACCAGACTGGCAACGTGCCCTCTGGTGCCCAGTGGTGATCTAAAATAAAATATTGATCACTAATGACCCTGCTTCCCTTCCTCTCATCTGGAAAGAGCAGCTGGATGCTCTTCCTGTGAACACAAAACATTACAGAAGGGACAGACAAATCCAGGCTTCCACAACCGAATGGTCCCGCATCATGACCAGGATATGCAACAGAAAAGAACAGCCAAATGAGCTTGCTTTAGCCAGGATCTGCTTTTTTCCTGCCCTGTTTGCTTCAGCAGTGCTGGGAGGACAGGCTGCTGTTCCTGCTTCTGCTGGGGTTTAGCCCAGGAGGGGGGAAAATGCAGAGCAGGAGCTCAGGAGCACAGGAAGAAGGTTCCTCTGCTCATTCCTGACTGTCTTCCACTGATCTTGTTCGTGGTGTGGTGGCTGCTGGTGGGTGGATGCTGCCCTTTCTTTCAAGCAAAGATTGTGCCCTGGTTTTGCCTGTCAATAGTTATTGCTGCTCCTCTGTTACTGGAACAGCTGATAGCTCGTCCACACAGGCCTTGCAGGAAGACTACCCCAGGTTATCCAGTGGCATTTAAATGGATTAATTAAATGGTTTAAAGTCCTGTGTGGGAAGCTAGTTGTGGCAGGAAAGAGGACTCTTGACAGGGTGACTACGTGGGAGTAAAAGCCAGGTTCTGTGTTTTCAGCCCACGGGAGGTCTAAGGGTGCTGAACAAGCAGGAGGAACTGGGACTGAGGCAGGTCTGTGCTCTGAGCTGTCACTGAGTGCTGGCCTCACACTCGTGCAGGGACAAAATGAGCCTTGAGGTAACAGGAACTACATCTGCCTTGTTACAGCCATAAAGCACCACATCCTTATTAGCTCATTCCATCTCCCACAGGAGAGTCAGGAATGAGATGTGCTAGGCAGTAGAGCAGCCTGATCCCAGTCAGGTAGGAGTCTGGTGGTGGGAACATTCCATCCCTCAGCCAGCCCTGCCTGGAGCCACATGCCCATGCATCTGGCCCCAAAAGGGAATTTTGCAGAGTTACATCAGTTCATGAGCCACTCAAAAGCAAATGGCACTCCTGTGCTGCCCACCCTCCTGTATCCCTGCGTGGTGACCAGTATAAATCCCCCTATAAAGCCTCCCCAAATAAAGCCCTGTCACAGATAGCAAACTTCATGGGATGTACAGTGGTTAACTGGTTCAGGGTAGGGAAAAATCAGGATATCTTCTGTTAGGGAGAGAAGGGTGTTAATTAATTATCTGCTATGGGACTGCCTGGGGATTAAAAATCTGAGCTAGGTGGTCCACTGGTCAGCCTCTGCCCACACAGGGACCACCTCACTGCTGGACTGGCCACCTGGGTCCATCTCACCATTGGACATTGGCAGACAAACTCGAATCAAAGCAAATTCCTGCCTCTGATTTTATCTTCCAGTGGCTGATTAAAGTCATGTCCACACTGGGAGGTAGTCTGCTCTCTAGTTTTAAGTTAGGATATGCATTTAATATTTAACAGCTCTTGCTGAATTACTCTGTATCTACGCCCTCTCATTACAGCAGGGAAGCACACTGGGCTGTTGAATCTTAATCCATGTCCGTTGTGCAGTTTGCTGAATTGGGACGTGTTGGTGGTATAAAATTCCACACGTCGAGTTATCTTGAAAGTCTGAGCACAGATAAGCCCCGAGGAGCTCCAAAGCCAGTGTTAAAGCAGGCTGGTTTATCTCCACACTTAGGGAGCTGCAGAGAGACGTGCAGGAGGACGGGATAGATGGGAAGGGGGAGGAAGGAGAAGCAGAGGCTATCTCTGCCTTATCTCACAGGACAGATTTCCTGCAGCCCGTAAGGCTTGTACAGTGAGCTGCCTCTGGCTCCGTGTTCCATCTGACCGTGGTGTCCTTGCTCCTGGACTGGCTATTCCTACTTCTCCTTTTCTTCTCAACAGGGTTCAGAGAGAGCAGCTGGCTGCCATCTTCAGACTGATGAAGGAAAAAAGTGACACGTTTGGAGAGATGTCTGAAGGAGACATGAAGGAGCAGCTCAGACTGTATGATATATAACCCTGCAGCCAGGGGAGGCTGTACCCAAAAGCCATCTTGGCCCTTGTTCTGCAGGACACTGGAGGCTGTAGTGCTTTAAAAGTGTCTCAGTAGTTATTTTGCAGCTCCAGTTTGTTTTGCAAACACATATAGGCCTGTGATATCTATTTCAAAAGACTTGTAACTCCTCAGCCTTTTTATCATTTTTCTTTGCAGAGCTGTCATCTCGTACAGAGATTTTTGCCTCTTTCTGGCCGGGTCTTATGTCTCAGTCCTACAAAGCAGTTAAACTCACCACTTTTTTCCTGGCTGTTTTTTATGCAAATGAACTTTCAAGCCTAGTCTTTCTCATTTTGACATCTGAAGAAAGCCAAAGATAATAGGTGTAAAATGGATGAAAATAATAGAATAACTCAGGTTGAAGGGTCCTGTAGTCCAACCCCCTGCTAAAAGTTGCATCAGTTGACAGACCAAGGTGGGCTACTCAGGGCTTTATCCTGTTGGGTCTTGAAAAGCTCCAAAGATGGAGACTACACAGCCTCTCTTGGCAGGGAGACTTCCAACCCTACAGTTAGAAAACAAACAGATAGCCAAAGGCAAGGCTTTAATGCTCTCATCAGGTGTTTCCCCTCATCTCCCTGGAAGGAACACTTCATCCTCCTTCACGCTGGCTTCTTGAAACCAATCCAAGTCTGTTCTGGCTGACCTCGTTGAGCTCATCCTCACGCCTGAGGAAGCAGCAGCAAACTCCGGCCTGGAAACACAAACATCTCCTCATCTCCTGGCACTGCTGAAAGGAGCCCAGAAAGGCTGCTGGGTTTCTTACAAGGATGGTTGTGTCCACACACGGATCCTGCTCTTCTCATAGAAAATTTTGTGGGAAACTACGTACTTAGGAAATCTCTGTGAATTTATCAAGTATTTTGATCAGTCTTCACCAGGCCTTGGTGGCTTGGATTGAGTAAATCAATGAGCATTCCTAATTATAACCAAATGTCTTCCGGTGTGCTTATATCTCCTATGAAATCCTGTTAAATGCTCTCTTATCAGGAAGGATTTTCTCGGTTTTAATAACTGCTCACAAAGGGAGGCAACATTTTCTGACCCAGTTTTAGGGAATGATCACTTAAAAAATTAGTCTTGCTTTATTGTGTGTAATCCTCTTCAGTCCGAGAAACCTAATATCTCATTATCTGGTTGCTATCTCCCACTACAGTGTGTCCCTTAACAACAGACACTTAGACTTTTAAGAATAATTTTGTCTTCCAATTGTTTTCACTTAGGTCAAGGCATATTTATAATGAGATCAAGCTGGTTTTACTACCAAGCATGACTTAATCTAAATTTAATGTCTGAAAATCACCTCTTCTCATTCAACATTAACAGATTAAGTGGGAAAAGTAGTCCCATGATGTGAAACATCACGCTAGCTTGCTGTGTCCCTAGGACACAGTTTCCTTTGTCAAGCTGTGCAAAGGGAAAAATGTTGAAAATTTGTATATGGGGCTTGTCCCTAGCTTAAAACTGACACCAGGATCTTTTCCAAAACTCTTCATGAAAGCAAGCAAAGGAGAGAGAAGGTGTAGTTGATTTTCAGTCTGTCTTGCAGACTTTACAGTTTATTTCCAAAATATTTTAATATTTCTTATGTCATGGTTGTGTCTTCCCTGAATAGGAATATTTCTGGGACAGAAAAAAAAATTCCTCAAACCCTTCAGCTTCAGAATGTGCCAGCAGTGCTAACGCTGCACAAGGGAGAGCAGCTGGACATTAAACCTGTCCTGCCCACACCAGCTGCGAGCATCGTCACCAAAATGTTCAGAGGCTGCTAATGTGACAGGACAGCGGTGAAAAACCTGTTATTTACCAGGCTCAAATTTCAGAAAGAAATGAAGATAAATTTAAAAAGCCTCTGCCCAAGAGGTGAAACGAAGGCGTGTCAAGATGCAAAGCGCGTGGGTTTTGAGCGGCGCGTTCCTCCGTGTGAATTGGCAAGGCTGTAATGAAGGGGGTCCCGCTGGACACACCTGTGGGGGTCCCTGGAGGTGCTGGGGAGAGACCTGCAGCCATGGGGCCTGTCCCACGACACGGCTGGGCAGCTTCTGAGGCACTTTTCTCTCCGGACTCATCAATATTTATTGGGGAAATTTCACCAGATGCTATGGCGGGATCTCCCCTTTATACAGGAAATTTCAGCGGCTGCTGCAGCACCATCTCCCCTTCTGGGTATTGTCCTTTAAATAATCTCAGAGTCACAGAATCCGTCACAGACTCTCATTTGTGTTGAAGTGACCTTAGAGGTCACTTAGTTCCACCCGCACCCCAAAAGGGGATGGTGGCACTGGGGGATCCTTGTGAGGCGCCGAAGGCCCTGGGGGTCCCTCATGAGGGGATGGCAGCACTTGGGGTCCCTCATGAGGGGATGACGGTACCGGGGGGTGCCCATGACAGGATAAGCGCACTGAGGGGTCCTCATGAGGGGACAGCGACACTGGGGGTCCCCATGATGCAGTGGCTGCACTCGGGGTCTCCATGAGGGGATGGCGGTAATGGGGGTCTGCATGAGGGGGTGGCTGCACCGGGGGGGTCCCCATGGGGGGAAGCGATCTTGGGAGTTCCCCATGATGGTGTGACTGCACGGAGGGGTCCCCGTGAGGGGAGGCGACCTTGGGAGTTCCCCATGATGGGGTCCCCGTGAGAGGACAGCGGTACCGGGGGCTCCCCACGGCCGCGAGCCCCCCCGCTGCCATGGCAACAAGGGACGCTCGCCATTGCCACTGACATGTCCACATTGGCCACCCGTACGGCAACGCGGAACGGGCTGGGATTGTCCCTGCGCGCCCTCCGTACCCCGCGGGGGCGGGACGGGCCGGGGCCGGCTGGGGGCGCGGGACGGCCGTTACCCGGCAGCGCGCGTGCGCGTCGCGTGACGTCACCGGGTGCGTGTGACGTCACGCGGCCGCTGCCTGAGGCGAGGCCGCCCTCGCCCTCACAGCGATGGCGGCACCGGGGGCACGGGGGGCTCTGAGGGCTCCGTGAGGGCTCCGATCTGCGGAGCTCTCTAATCGCGGCCACACAGGCTGGCTGAGAAGGGACACCATTGTTTAGTCTGCGCAGAGCGCACCGGGGAGGGTTCCACAGACCAAACCGCCCAACGGGTGAAAAGCCACCTCTTTATATAGCAAAATTCACATGAACTCGCCTAATACGTACTTATTTCCGTGCTTGATCTTGGAACTCCGCAAATTAAGCACACCAAGGGGCAAAATGTTACCTTTTTTATGCAGTAAAACCCATGTGAATCCGCCTATCTAATTAATATTCTCTGGCCACCTAATGAATATTTATTTGGGTGATGTAATTTTACTCAAAGCTTGCTTTCTTTGGGTGAGTCTTAGAGGACAAGAAACAAAAGTTTGCTTTTCCTTCATTGAGCATTTCTGTTGTAGAAGTTATCAGAAGTTACCTGATGACATCAGTTTACAGAAGGTGATAAAATTCAGCCTGGGGACGTAATTCAACCTGAAGACATCACCCACATCCCTCAGAGATCCAGGTTTAAAAAATCTGGAATGATTTGATGAAGGAATTGTAACAGGTGGGGGAGGCGAAGGCAGAGGATGATAAAAAGGAGCAGAATTCCCTTCTGGCTCTGCAGGTAGCTTTGATAGGGATCTCGGATTTCTTTACAGGTCATTTCAATGAGCTTTTTTGCATGGGTTGCTTCTGGAGCTGCTGTGCCCTGTGATGTGACTGCAGGTGTTTCCCCCCGTGTCTCTTCAATGAATTCACTGAATTTTGTCCCAGCACGTCCCTGCTGTTAAAGTCTCTGAAAGAGAACAGGTGGGTCTGCACTGTCCTTCATTTGGGAAAAAAATAGGAATAGTTATAGATGGGAAAGAGTGTGCCCCCCCCACACACACCCCATGAACCCTCTGCTTTTTGCACCTACAAGGTTATTTTCCACCTTGTGTTGCCTCCTGCGCTGTTCAGGGGCGTTCTGGGATTTTTTGCAAACTATGTCAAATATTTCGAATTAATTCCTCAGGGGTATTTCTCAGAATGAACCAAAGGCAAAATTCTTCATGAATGCATGCCAGAGGAGAGCAAGCAGGAGTTTCCAGACCAGCTTTGGAGTTAGAACACTAAAAACCACCCCACTCCTTCCTTCCTGCCTCACCCTTCCAGTCCCTCATGTCTCTTAATCACTGTTGCCAGGCAGGGAATTAATTTAAAATAGTCGGGATTTATCCCCATAAGAACAAAGGAACAAAGTTCAAAAATCATGTGGATAACAATGCATTTTAGATTATATAATTTTCTCTGGAAGGTGAAATAATTCATTCTGGAAGTTATTGTACCTGGTGCCCATGGGGAATTTGGGCAGTAATCAAGCACTGAGTGTGGGGCAAAAGCCACTCCTGTTTTAAGAAAGCAGCTTCAGCATTACTGTGAATCACATTTTGATATAAGGAATGTATAAAAAGTAACCCCCTCAGCACTGAAGCCTTTTCTACCTGCATTTCTCTGGAAGTTTTCTGACCAACATAACCTCAGAGGTGGTGAAAAATGTACAGTGGTGTCTTCTACATCCTGGTTGTGGCAACTGAGTGGCATTTTGGGTTTTTAATTCTTTCTCCATAACATGACTAAAGTTTTTCTCACAAAACTGAGTGTTCATAGGGATTTTGACATGTCCCAGGAATCATCTTTCTTGTGAGTCCTCTCTAAATATCAAATGAAGCAGCAGAGGTTATGAGTTCTGGAAGCAGCACTAGATGATAATTCTCACAATCTCACAATTCCTAAAGATAGGCTCAGGAGATGGGGATGGCGTGCCAGTGCCAGGGATTTGAATCTGATTTTATGCTAGGACAGAAACAGAGCAAAACATGGGAGACCATGTGGTTTGTTTTGTTGGTTTTTTTGGGGTTCTTGTTTTTTTTTAAACTTGGAATAGAGCTCATTCAGCTCATCCAGTCACTGGATCCCAGCCAACACTTCTGGAATAGCTGTAAGACCCCTCTTTTTTTTTTTTTTTTTTTTTNTTTTTTTTTTTTTTTTTTTTTTTTTTTACCTAAAGGGGAAATTCTCCTGTCTGAAATACTTTCTTAATTCCCAAAGTAGGTCAGGAATTCAGCCATTGAGGTTTGTGCTGTCGTGAGTCATGGTGTGCTCAGCTGCTGGGAATGCTCCCGTTTGTCAACTGCTAAATTGCACTGGGAACAATAGACACAAAGTGGAAGTATTTCATAGTTTGTTTCATCTTAATTTGTCTCAAAGGAAGGAGATAATTGATTTTGTCTTCCATGAGAAGCTGGTGCCAAACCTGCTGTGGGGATTGTGACTTTCCGGGCGCTGAGGCAAGGCGTGAGGGATGGGCAGCTGACACCATGCTGGGGGAGCACCAACAGCCTCCCCACATCTCCAAAATCGCCAGTGGGGCTGGGCCAAGGGAGGCAGGGAGGCTGCCAGCCTCCTCCCCGGGGCCTCACCGCACACCACCGGCTGTGCCTGTGGGAAATCACGGTGAGGGATGGTGGGTCTGAAAGCAATGAGGGACTCGTCCTTCCAAACAAGCTCTGGGCCTGCTGTAGATAAGGTTCACACTGAGAGATGTAAGAAACAATGGGAAGAATCCCGCTGATTGATGAATGGAATGAAAGAGATCTGTCTTTACAGATAAACTGTAAGTCCACTGATAAATGAAATTGTGTATTGAGAGATGAAAGAAACTACGGGAAGAACCATGAGTTCCAGGAACTAAAAGAAGAAAAATTAAAAAGGAGGGGGGGTTATCCATTAGAAGGGAATCTTCGGTATCAGGCGTTCCAGGAAGTCTGTGCCTCTCAAATACCTCAGCCCATGGGGAAAGAGAGAGGGAAAATGTGGCCAAGAAATTGGGATAAAAAGGAGGCTGTGTCCTCCAAAAATTTGAGAGATTCCAGGGGAAATGCCCCGTGGCCTCTTCCTTTATTCGAATTAAGTAAGAGGACTCCTCTGTCTCCTTTTTGGACATAAACCTCTGGTGTTTGTGGATATATTTTCCTAACAGGTCCTTACAGTGCAGTCAATTTTTCCTCCCCTGCACTGGTGAAGAGATTGCAGCCCTGCTGAAAGGAGCACTTGGAGAGAGATAGATGGTGCTGCCTGGCAGTGGAAAGTGGGGTTCTTTTTGGAGATCTTTGTTACTGCCCTCCTGCAATGGCTCACCTTTGCTTACCCATGGGTAACTTGAACGCAGCCCTGCAGTGCTCCCATTTGGAATAAAGCTCATACCCTGCAAGTGTGGGGACAGGGAACGTGGTGGGAGAGGCAGAGCCAGCAGCGTTTATCCTCTGGATGGTGCTGTTGTGTTGTACAAACAGCAGAGAGAGCCCGCAGAGCTCCGACTGAACATTTCAGGTGCTGTTTTCTCCGGGGAGGATTAAGGATGTGCTCAGACCTTTTCTACTCGCAGATCTCTCACAAATCCTGTCTGTTGTGATCCCCCTGTTCTCCAGCACTCCTGAGACTGGCCAAACTTAGCTAATGACTACTGATGAGAAAACTCGTATTTTCTGAGCAATTCCTCCTGGTTGGGACCAGGAGGTTTTTTTACCTTCTAATTTAAAACTGCCCTCCATCCCCCAGCCCCCCAAGAGTTAAGCTCTGTTTCACCTGTGGGATGAGTATTTGTTGGCTCCAGGGAGTTCACTGAGCTGGCCTGGAGTCATAGGGAAAACAACTTGTTTTCAGTCTTGATTAAACTTCACTGTGAGGGAAGAGAAGGCACATGCCTCTGAGGGAGTCAACATTCCAGAGGCCAGGACTCTGCTGTGTGAATGTTGTTTGTCTTCAGAGCTCCAGATAAGATCTGAAATAGGTATTTCCTACTGTAATATGTGTGACCTTTTCCTAATGGTCTTGGAACTTTATTGTTTTGTTTTATAACTCTGTCATAAAGATATAACTGCAATTCTTATGGAGGAGAGGACGTTGTGGATCATTGCCTCTGTCATTTGTCTTCCCTGTCAATGCTGTTGTAACCTTTTAATGGGAGAGAAAACCAGTGGCCTGTGTGCTGTAAGATACTGTTTTGTGACTGCCTGTGACTCAGTTCTACTCCTGATAATTGATGGAAGTAGAAATTAACTCAAAATGCTGGTTTTATGGAAATGGGAGGGTGGTAAAGGAGTGGTGGAAGTGTTTAGTTTATAGTAAGTAAGGAAGATCTCACTGGCTCAGTAACTCTCCTGAAAGGTGATGCTTCGACTTGGTAGTGCAGCACCCAGATTTGACATTGTGTGTGAACAATACAGCTTAGACTGTTTCTGTTGTAGGCCTGATCATTCTCATTTGATAACTGAAAGTGGGGACCCAAGGCATGAGGTGCAAGCTGCAGAGCTAGGAACAACCACACTCGGTGTGTCCTGCCTGACTTCTCCGTGGCACATGTTGTGGAAGTACAGCTCATGGAGGAGATGATGAATGTCATTGCACATCATTAGTAGAAACAGGCTGGCTCTTCCTCTTGGCTCTGGCTGAGACTGCAGCAGAGGTGTCCTCCCTGGAGTCTTTGAGATAAACCCGGGTTGAACAGATGCTAAAGAGCTCCCAGGGAATCGGGAGAGAATGTGTGATCCTTCCTGAGCACCAGGATCTCCCATTTCCACTACAAAAGCACAGTGCTGCTCTCCTGCCCAGCAATTACTTTGCCTGGGGATTTCCAAGTAGGAGGTTGATAGGTGGTGAGCATCTGCTGTGGCAAAGAATTCCCTGTTCTCCATGGCTGACAAAAGGCTCTGTAAAGTTACAGGAGTAGGATGGAGATGAGTAGCACCAGGTATGTATCTAAATAAAGCAGGAGAAGAACTGTTACAGAGAAGACAATACACAAAAGGGAGAGAAGGAAAGAGAAGTATTTGATTTCAAGCAGCTTCTCACAGGACCCTGTGGCTGTCCTGCTCTTGCAGTTGAAAATGTGACTGCACTTCTTTGACGCTCCTGTCAGTCAGGAACAGAGAGGAAAGTACTTTGAGGCCACATTTTGCCAAGTGTAAGACAGGAACAGGATGATTTATACCACTCAAGAAGCAGGCTTATGTCTTGCATTCCTTGCAGCATTTTTCACCCCCAAGGATGCCAAATGGCACATTTGTCCTGCCAGAGATGTCAGGAGTGATGGTTTCTGATGTTAAGTCAGTGGGAAGAGTATGGGAAAGACCTGTACCAAGAAATATTTCACTTCTGGTTCTGAAATTAGTAGATCCCCACAGAGATGTGACTCTGTAATTCATATCTGTGCAGGGCCTGGATTTTGCAGCTGACATACTGAGATAATATGCCTGCATATTTTTTTTTGCCAGGGATAGGGAAAGGAATTTGTGATCTGTGTTTCTTTCTCTGGAGCAGTGGAGAGTCCTCGAATGCTCCTATTCCTGGCAGCTGTCAGGGACAGGAGCTGGAGAGGCTGCTTTTCTGAAGGGAGGCCAACTAGCCATGAGTTTAATAAATTACCTCTTCACCTGTCTGCAGTGCTGCCCTGCTCCTTGGGGGACCAGCTCTCTGAGAGATTCCCAGTCAAGGAACAGAATTTTTTCTTCCTTTCCATCAAACAGATTTTAAAAGGGGGAAAAAACTCCACAACCCATCTTAGCCCTGAAGTGGTGTCAGTTTGTCTCTCTGTCTGTCAGCTCTGGGGTGATGTGCTAGGCTTCCTGCTGGGATGGCACAGACAAAAGGCTGCTGAGAGAGGCATTTGGATAAAGGATCCCTGGTTCTTTCCAGCCTGTGTAACTCCAGCTGACATTTCCAGCCATTGTTGCTGGGAGTGTATTTTTCTGTGGTTTTTAAAAATTCTCTCAAATGAAGAGGCTCATCAGTCATCTCAGCATTGTGTATCTGAGGGAGGAATGCTGGGAGCAGAGCATTTCAGTGGGATGGGGTGAATGTGAAGAGCTCAAGGAGCAGAAAGGCTGTGTGATGGCAGACTTGGTCTGCTCTACTCTTTTCAGGGAGGTTAATCAACACCCAGAGCTGTGGCCATAAGGAACAGCTCAATAGCTGAGTCTTCTCTGTGCTTACAGAAAGATCTAAACAACTTCCATCAACCAGAGCCTGTACTAGGGCCAGATTCAGAGCACTTTCACTCCATCTCCCAGTGATTGCTCCAGGCAAGGACATTCCATGGTGTGTGGGCACTGGCTGGAGGAACCTGCCCATGGTCCCATTACCAAGTGGGAGAGGGGGAAATATTCTAGGTTGGACCCATCTGCTGCCCCTACACAGATCCAAGGCAGTTTCTTTATGGGGCCATGAGCTGGGTGGGACTGGACACAAAGCAGCACTAATGAAAACCTGAGAGGGTTTGCAATCTCTGCAGCTCTGCTATGTGGACACACTGCATGGAACTGAGCTCATTCCACCATCAAACCACTGTGTCTTTCCCTCCTGGAGCATTCCAGCCCATGGAGAACACAGACCAGTTAGCTCACTAAGCTTTCCCTCACTCCTAGCACAGTTTTTTGGGGCTTTGCTCTGTAACAGAACTCCGGGTATTCTTGAAGGTGCCACTGTAGAAGATGTGAGGGCTTTGCTTCAACAAATGTTGTTGTCTCTGGGTGCTTGTTTAGTTTTTGAGAGAAGGTTTGGTGCAGAAGGGAAGGAACTAGCTGGAAAATGGCTAGTGAATTATGGTAAGCTTGGGAGTTTCTGGGCTATCAGTTTTATTTGGTGAAAGCAAGACAAACAGCTGTGCCAAGTTTTGTAATTTCTTCCCCTACAGATTCCCAGCCTGAAAGCATTTGCTTCTGAAGATGACTGCTGAGCAAGGGAGGGAAAACAAGAATCTAAGGTTGCCAAGCCCTTGCTAACCCCCAGGCATGACCACTGAGCAGTTGCATGCTGCAGACAATGTCATTCTTTTTCTCCCCCACTTATAACTCAGTTTTTATATCATCAAGTAATACTGTGAACATGCCCAAACACCCCCAGCTTCTTTAGCAGCTTTATTCCACTGGCTTCCAGTCAAATACTGGTTTTGGTAGGTTGTAGACATCACTGAAAGACAAGTTTATCCTGCAGCAAAAGCAGATCGATTTGTAAAATACTTCTGTTCTAAGAGTTCATCTTGTGATGTTCTGTTCTGTAGACCAGAGACATGGGAGAGTGGAAAGCACACAGGGCACAGGCAAGTAAACAAGAGTTGATACACAGTCCTGTGAAGAACGTGCCCACAGATGAGTTTATGGCACAGTTCAAATTCCAGCTGACACCCTCAACACACACGATGTAAGAGCTAATGACAACCAAGTTTGTTTATGAATTAAAAAAAGAAAAAAAGGAAACAAAGAAAAAAACCCCAAAAAAACCCCCAGTCACATCTGCTTTTTATATATCCAGGATGTAATTAAGGATGTAGGAAAGTGGACATGGAATTACATGGACTATTGGAGATCAAAAAGGGCTGACAGAAAACCATCTTCACTCAATGATCCCAACTGCAGTTTGCTTAAATACAAAAGCCACCTTGTTTTTACAGTCCTGAAGAATAGAAGAACTTCTGCTTCTGTGGGCATTAACACTGAGAACTGGACACACCAGCAGGGCTGGGCTTGGAGTCTCCACCCCATAAGAGAAGCAGCATCTCCTGGGATTGCAGGTGGGATTGCAGGTAGGATGGCAGAGAAACATGCATTTGGAAAAGGATGCTGAGGCCCTTGAGAGGCCAGGCCCTGTGCATTGTGCAGCCTTTGCTTTTTATCTCCCTGCCTGTGGGCTGGCAGCCCTGTTTATCCCAGCCTCAGTTTTCACCAGATCATCCCTGGAGAGTTCCAATATATCCCTATTTCCCAATCGGACCTCATGTTTGAGCAAACCAGCCTGGTGCCTCAGTTCTGACAGACTGATCTCAGCAGTGGGGATGGATGGGGAGGAAACGATGCTCTGAGGATGTGAAAGTCCATACTCTGACAGGGGGTCAGGTTTTCTTTTCTTGCACCAAGAAGGTGAAAACTCCTGTTTTGCATGGTAAGCCTGCTTTTGGCTAATGTGTTTGCCAGAGATTTGGGTATTCCCCCAAGCATAATCCCTCCTGAACAGAGAGTGCTGCAGACAAGTTCTACACAATCACAATCCCGTGATGCTACTACTAGGTTAGAGATAAAGGATTTCCATTTTAGGGCAGACCAAAGTCATAAAGGAAAATACAGGAAACTTCCAGTGTTTGCAGTAAAAAGCATTCCTTTCCCTGCTCTTTGTTAAATAAGCTTCTGGTGATAGATGGGAACAGTACAAAACGGATGTCTTGCCTGAGAAATTGGATCTGCATGCAGAGTGTCTGGGAATGCTGGGAGGAGACAGGGTGTGCACATTGTTATAGGGAAATGCAGAGGGAAGACCAGCCCAGTCCTGCCACACACCTGGCTGAGGCGGTGCCTGGCGAGCGCCTCTGGGCAGCGGCTGCAGCGCCCCTGGCACTGCCAGGTATCTCACCATGCACTGCTCCAGGATAAGGCTCACCAAATTTGCCAAAGCCCTGATCTGCCTCATTGTTGTAACACAGTTTTTCCTCTTCATTGTCAATTCCAGCTCCTTGTTTGACTTGGCAAAGACAAAGATTTTCAGGTAAGGGATCTCTTTTTTCGTGGCACACACTGTCTGGTTTGGATGCTTGTTTGCTATCTCTCTCTGTCTCTCTGTGTTTTTTATAAATAAACTTGCACTTCTGATCTGAGTTAGGTGACCACTTTACTTTAGCAGAGCATGGTGTTGGAAGATTCCCAGTCAAAAACCTACTTCTCTTGGCTCACTATTTTCCAGGGCTTCCTTTTAAGCTGTTTAAAGCAGCTTTTGCTTCAGAAACCCTACCTGTTTTCATACTTTGGCACTACGTAGCATTTGCTTTTCCTGTTGGCTCCCAGAAGGACTTCATTGAGCTCTAATCCAGATTGCATTGGTGGACAGTGAATTTGGTGGGATGGCTTTGAATTGATGACAAGTTCAGCAGCTGATTCCTAACACAAAATATGCTGCATACTGGTACACCAAGGTCATGTAGACATGATATCTTGATATCTGTTTTGTATAAATGGTCAAGTAGATCCTACAGGAATTGCAGTGAAATGTTTCCAGCATCACTGGCAGGGAGCACTGCTCCTTGCATGAGCCCTGCAGACACCTGAGCCTTTCCCAGTACAGGTATGGCTCGTGGATGTGTTGGTGCTGTTTATAGGAAGCACCACTCCCCAGGCTTCCCAGCAGCCTCACCTGGTCCCAGCTCTCCCAGTGAGCTCATCTGGCCTAGCTTGGTTGGGTTGTTTCTCAGCTGGATGTCTGGGCTGGTGCTGTGGGGGCAGGCAGGAGGAATGAGGCTGGGAACATCTGCAGCTCTTCTGAATGTGACTTGAGTTCAGCTCAGCTCTAGCAGCTTGAGACCACACTTTGAGGACAGCTGTCAGTTTTGGAGAGGTTGGAATCTGCACAAGGAAGGTGGGAGAGAAGGGAGAGAAGGAGGAGGTGTAGAGAAGTGAGGTGAGTTGTCCTTGATCCCAGATCCCATCAGTGGCAGAACTGAAACAAGAAGTGGCTCTCCATGTTCAGCTGCTTGAAGCCATTTTCTTCTGCTGTAGTTTCAGAGAATGGAAATGCCTGTATTTACACAACTTCAGTAAAACACAACCAGGTATGAGCTGTGTGTGGCTGTCTGTGTGGCAGTTCTATTTCTGTACCTTGTATGTCACGTAGAATACACAGAGCAGCATTTTCATGACTTTATCCTCTATTTGTCCTTGGGCTTTGTAAAAGGGGAGGAAAATGACAGTAAATGTCATTCAGCTTCTGCAGTTGTTTGCCAGCTGGACTCTAGAGCCTGAAATTCACTGAGCTGCTTTGACCATTTGTCTGGATTTAAAATGCTGGTCAGGAGAGCAGGGTGCTTTGTAAGCATGAGTGCCTGGCCATGTGGGCCTAACTGCAGGGAGCAAGGTTTGGGATGTGAAGAGCCCTCAGTCTTACATTTTGGTCTCTGGTACAGCATTTGAAGTTAAAGTAATAGACTATTACTAAAGTAATAGGCTGGGGTGGAATCTGCCCTGCAAGACAGCACATAGGAAAAGTCTGGAGTTGGTTTCTCATACTGTCCTGTTTCATTTGTTCTCTGTGCTTTAATTGCAAAGTTTTAAACATCATCTTAAAAGTACAACAGAAATTCACCAAGGGATTTAAAATCTGCCTGAGCTACCTTACCAAATTTCTCTTTATTTATAGTGTCCAAATAAAATCTTTCCTCCTATTGAGCAGTTAACAGTAACACAAGTTTAAACATGAAACACTATGATAGAAAGCACATGCTGCACACTTGGTTGAAACTGGCTAATGATTATGAGAGAGGGAGAGCTGATAGGCCATTTACTACAACCTCTCTTTATTGGCCTTGCAAAGGTTCACGTATTTATCTGACATGAAATGATTTTTAAAAGCCTCCTTAGTTTATAATTTCCTGAACACTTTCAGAGTGGTATGACATCCATCAAATTTCAGCAGCAACTGAGCTGTTATCTGCAGCCTGTTATCTGCAGAAGTGTTTTTTCTCCCATTTATCACTTCGGAAGCAATTCATAGCATTCCCAAACAAGTGTGTCATGCAAAGGCTGAATCAGACTGCCACAACCATACTGCTTTATCCTGAAAAGCTTTGCTGAACATAAAAGCTCAGCTGCAGGTATTGTTCACCTTCCTTTTTCCTGTTCTACCCTCCAGCCATGTGCAGAGAAGAGGGAATGTTTAGGACAAAACCCCACCACTTCTGCCTTGATTTTTTTTTTTTTGCTGGGTTTCAGCCCAGTCTTGTTGCAGGTGGCTCTTCTGCTGTTGGCAGATGTGTTCTCCTGTGATAACCCTGTGCCTGCCTGGGCTTCTGAATCAGGCAACAGGGCAGCTGCAATGTTAGAGGCAAGTGCTGAAATAATTTTAATAGCTTCACAGTGTCTGCCTTCAGACACAAATGCCTGATGAGTTCTGTGTGATGCCCTTGCATTACCTGACTAAGGGGAAGGAGGAGAGAAAGAATTGCTTGTGGCCCCAAAAGCACAAGAGGTGATATAGGGTAAAGCAGTGAGTTTCACTTCTAAGACTTCCTGAATTCTGGAAGATCTTCCTGCTCTGTTGCTGAAGCACAGGGCTCTGCTGGCAGAGGAGAGAGGCAGATGGCTGCTTCCATGGTGTGTGCCACGTGCTGAGCCCAGGATCTCCAAACCAACCCTGCAGTGCTCTGGGGACACTGCCAGGGGGCCTGCCCAGTGCGTGGCAAAGCTGGGCTGTACTGGTTACTGCCAGTGTGAATGAATGTTCCACGTGCCAAATGCTGAGGAGTGTGTGCCTCTGGGATTTGCCCAGGGTGGTGATAAGCAGTATTCAGGCTAGAATGGTGTCAGAAGTTGAATAACGTTTTGGCAAAGTTTGAAATGAAATTGCTCAGAGAGAGGCTGAGAGTCAAAAGCACTAGAAATGGGCTGAAGGGTGTTCAGTTTCCAGTGTATGTGATATATCTGCTTTTCCTTTAATTGCATACAGGAAATTGAACATTTTCCAACATGCCTCAAAAACACAACAAGTGGACACCCAAGAGCAACAGGGTTTAAACTATTCTGATAATGGGAACTCTAGGAACTTTTCAAAAGTGACTTTGGGAGGACACATCACAAGACTTAAAGATGTGGTACAGAAGACACCAAGATATAAAGGAAAGGAGGAACAGAAGGAAACAATGAAACCAATTACCAGGGTTAAGGAAGTCAGGGAAAACACGGCTGTGAAACCATCACCCCAGCTGGAAGGAATCAAGAAGACAAAACTGAGAACAACCCCTATGGTGCAGGGAGACAAGGGGAAAACAACAGTGAGGCCAGTTCCACAGGAGGAAGAAGCCAAGGAAAAGACAACAGTGAAACCACTTCCCAGGGAGGAGGGAGGCAAGGAGAAGGCAACAGTGAAACCATCCTCTGAGGTGAAGGGAGCTCATGAGAACAGCACATCCAAAGACCAAGCAAAACCCAAAACACCTCCTGCATCAATGGAAACTGTAAGACTTGCTCCTCAGGCTGCTGCAGTGACACAGAAGAGAAAACTGAGCGCTGCCAACTTCACATCTGAGCCACAGTGGGATTTCGAGGATGAGTACCTGCTGGACAGCTCATCCCCACCCTCGGTAGGTGGGATACTGTGGATGGTCACCACGAGTGGTGCCTCCCCATTGACCTCCTTGCTGGGCCCTGGGTGTGTGTGCCCCTTGCAGCTGAGGATGATTTCAGAGCTGGTGGGTCACTCACTGGTATATGCAGATGCTGGTGGGCCCCAGACAGGAAGACCTCTGTATACATATATATATATGTATACAGATATTATATATATATATATAATTGTAGCATATTCTTACTGCTTACAGCCTTATTTGATACACTTAGGTTAGACCCATTACTAATGCTAATTTCCGTCAGCTAATGAGGCCCAGAGCCAGTAAAACATTTAAGAATGACAGGCCTGTTGTTCTGAAGAGGAAAGTCTCAGAGACTTGAAGTCATCCTGGCTCCCTTGTAGGTGACTTTTCACCAGCTGGTTATGGATGTAGTGCTAAAACTGTGCTTTGTGTTCCTGGTGATGGGGATGCTGAAGAGAATGGATGAGGTACCACTGGAGAATTTGTGTTTCTGGCCCTGTCACACACAGGCACACAAGCACTGGCTCTCAGTCAGGTTTATCAGCTCTGCTCATCAGTCATTATTGTTTCCTTTGTTGTTTTTCAAGACCTGCTCTGAATCAGTGAGGGCCAGGGCTGCCAAGTCTGACTGGCTGCGGGATCTTTTCCTGCCCAACATCACACTCTTCATAGACAAGAGGTACTTCAGTGACAGTGAATGGAATCGCCTGGAGCATTTCACACCCCCCTTTGGCTTCATGGACCTGAATTATTCACGTGAGTCCCTCGGGGCCTGTTAGGATGGGACTTTCAGACTCCTAACAGGAACTTTGTGCTGAGTAGCTGGAGGTTTGCAGCATCTCCCCATCAAAGGCATCAGTCTAGGAGGATCTCATGGTGGAAACTCTGGTGGTTTCACTGTGTCCATCCCAAAGGCTCTTGATAATTCACCACTGTGTTTGCTTCACAGTGGTAAAGGAGGTCATTTCCCTGCTGCCCCCAAATCCCCACCAGCAGCTGCTCCTGGCCAACCATGACAGCAGCATGCCCACATGCATCAGCTGTGCTGTGGTGGGGAATGGAGGAATACTGAATAACTCTGGGATGGGCCAGGAGATTGACTCCCATGACTACATCTTCAGGTAAGGCAGCCTTCCTTCTCAGAAGATGCACAGCTAGCTTATTGTGGCTAGCCCCTAACTGTGGCTGGATCACTTCATCTCCTCTAGCCACTTATTCCCAAGTGCTAAAACGACAGATGGCAGGAGATAAAAAATCCAAACGTAATTGGAAAGTTACTAAATATCCAAAGCCTGTGTTCACAAATGAGCCATAAAGAGCCATCTCCACAGCAGGGGCTCTCCTGCCAATCAGAAAGGGCCTAGTCTTCCTAGTCTAGGCTAACACTGTCTTTTTCTATTAGGAATGTGCATGTGAGAGGTTTCAGTGCTCCCCTAACTCTGCTCCTCTGTTTGATTTCCTTGGCCAGGGTGAGCGGGGCTGTAATCAAGGGTTACGAAAAAGATGTGGGAACAAAAACCTCCTTTTATGGATTCACAGCCTACTCCCTGGTTTCCTCTCTTCAGATCTTGGGACACAGAGGGTTCAGCAACATCCCGCAGGATAAAGTAAGTGAGGTCCCTGCTGTGTGCATGCACAGCTTTGACAGGGTGCTGTTTGTCTGTGGTCTTCAGTTCTGCTTTTGCCATGAGGAGCAAAGGGGCTGAGGCAGCCATTTAGCATTACCCTCAGTGAGGGAACCTGCACTGCCTTGGCTCAGAGTGAGTGTTTGCAGTGGCAAGTTGTGCCAGTGCCACCCCAGCCAGGTGGCAGGTAGAAGGAGCTGCACATCAGATGTTATCTCCATTCTGCCACTGTGGGCTGGTTGAGAGCTGCAGACTGAAGTTGTGGGTCCAAGAAACTCAGTGAGCCAAGATGTCTGCTTGCATTTTTTTCAAAGTGCAGTTCACTAATGCTCACTTGTTGTCTTAGCATGTCAGATACATTCACTTCCTGGAGGGACCAAGAGACTATGAGTGGCTGCAGGCTCTTCTGTTCAACAAGGAGATCAGGAAAGGATTCTTGAACCTCAGCGGGTAAAACAAACTGTAGCCCCCTCTACCCCTCCACTGAGGAGCTCTCTGTTGTGCTCTTTTCCTCTCCCAGTGCTCAGCCCTACAGAGAACCAGGCCAGGATAAAGCCAGGGTAAAGCCTCCCTCCCCTGGCAGACTTGCATGCAGCAATCTCTCATTTCCTCCAGAGCTCTGAGCACTGCTGTAGTCAATACACCTCCTTCCAGAGGTAGCTGATTTCAATGATGTGTGGCCAGAGCTTAGAGAAAGCTTTGTGGTTTTTGGGGATGATAACATGCTGCTGGCTGGTCTGATGTGGCCTGCTCATGGATTTATGTTTCACCAATTTTTGCCTATACAAACACATGGTTTTGATATTCCAGTCTCCTTTTCTTGCCTCCTCCCTAATCTCTTCCTCTACAATGCACATAGGCTATGGAGGCTTTGTCATCATGTCAGAAATGTTACAGAGCATCTTCACAGTGTTTGTGGTTCTTTTCTCACCACCAAGTGCATCAGGGCTGATCCTTTTCAGCTGTGATGAGGTGTAGGAGCTTGTCCTGAGTCTCCCCGTTCCTGTCCTTAGGCAGAAGCCCCGGCAGAAATTCGATAAAGATTTCACAATGGACAAATACCTGGTGGCTCACCCTGATTTCCTCAGATACATGAAAAACAGGTGAGCTGCTGGTTGAGTGCTCTAACAGGCTTGTTTTTCCTGGCCAGCACCATCTCTCTCTGTCTCAGTCCTCTCCTCTCAGCTGCCTCCCTTGTAACCACAGTTCAGCCACACCAGCAGCCTGGGGATAAGCATCAGCAGTGTGAGCTCAGCTGAAACTCTCTGTGGTGCTGCAGTGGTGGGTGAACATCCAGAAACCTTGAGCTGGAGAAGCAACAGCCATCAGACAGTTTGGTTTTCTGCATCCAAAAGTGATCCAGGGCCAATTGCAACTTTAGGTGTAGGAAGAGTGTTGCTGAAGTGCCAGAATAGTTGATCTCTAGTTCAGGACCAGGCTCTTATGTTGCCCATTGCTTCACTCCTTGGAGGAAGGCTTTGTAACATCTTCTCTCCAGAGATTCCTTCTAGACTGGGGAGGTTGGTTGTGCCCTCAAGCACGACAGCAGGCTCTTCTTCAGCATCCCCTTTGCCTGGCCTGGCTGCTGCTCTTCTGTGCCTCTGCAACCCTTTCCACAAGCCTGCTGGTCACTGTCACCATGAGATCTGCCCATTATGGGCCACACATGACTGAGAGATGGAGGAACAGGAGCTCCTGTTGTGCCCTGCTTTGGCTACATTTACCCTTCAGTCTCCTTGAGAACTGCTCCTTCCCTGAAGCCAGATGGCCAGCACTCCCTGCCCACTCTGCCATCCCCCCTCTGACTTGGGTCCTTTCCAAGGCCAAGAGGACTCCATGCTATTTTTTCCCAATGTTTACTCCTACTTTTCTAACAACTCCTGGCATAACACAGTGCAGCTCCTGGCAGGTTTTGTGATGCTCCTCTGCACCTTCTCTTATGTTTGGTTTCACTCCTAGATTTGGATGGGGAACAGGATATACCAGGGAGCTTCAAAGCCACCTCTGCACTGCAAAGCAAAGGACAGATTTAAGAGTAGTGGGCTTTAACCTATGAGATCCTTTAATCTATCTCTTCTTTATCCCCACTGCCTCAAGACCTACCACTTCCACAAAGCTGGGGCAGAGCTGAGCTTAGGTTGCAGTGCAGGTGGTGGAGAGTTCTGGGCATCTCTGAAATGCCTCACATGGCCCCAAGCTGCTGCAAGGAGGGAAGATGCCACATGGGCCCCAGGGGGATGAGGTGTGCCCTGCTTGAAACACCACAGCTAGCAACTCCTCAGTGCTTTCTTATCTCCTGCTGCAGGTTTTTAAAGTCTAAAAGTTTGGAAAAGCATTACTGGAGGCTGTACAGACCCACAACGGGGGCCTTCCTGCTGCTGACTGCCCTCCATCTCTGTGACAGGGTAAGGGCACAGTCATTCTGACACCCAGAACTGTCTGGAAGTGGGAACAGGAGCAGGGGTGGCTGATGTCTGCCTTGAGAGTATATGGGCTCGTGTCAGCTGTGGAGCAGCAGACTGAAGATGAGAAACAGCCCCAAAATAGCTCCCCTAGAGGTGGTGAAGCCTGCTGTGACCTAGAGCACATGATCTCCCAGGGAGGCAGTGAGGGGACAGCAGGATCCCTGGAGCCAGTGCTCACAGTCTGGTCCTTCTGGACCCCCACACAGGGTCACCAGAGAAGCCCCAGCTGGCACCTCTGTCCTGTGCTCACTGCCTGTTTGGGACCTGCTGCCTCCATCCCTGGTACCCCTGCCCAGTGAGCCCTGCATCTTTCCCAGGTCAGTGCCTATGGCTACGTCACCGAGGGCCACGAGAAGTACTCGGATCACTACTATGACAAGGACTGGAAACCTCTCATTTTCTACATTAACCATGACTTCAGCTTGGAGAAGCAGGTGTGGAAGAGGCTTCATGATGAGAATATCATGAAGCTTTACCAGAGAACCTGACTGTGGCAAGGGCCATTTCCTGGGAAATCTCAACACTTCACTGGAAACGGGAGAGGACCACCAGAGCCATGGTTAATGTCTGGACTGCCAGGCACATTTCATCCCCACAAAGACGTTTCCCCCCTTCAGCACCTCTGTTATTTCACAACACTTCAACAAATGTGTGAATGCTGCAGACGTAAAGACCAACAAGAGAATGCAGTGTGCCAACAAAGTGCCATCTGGCTGTGCTGCAGGACTCCTGCTGGTTGTTGCAGGCATGGGTATTAGGAGAGCAGAATCCAGGATGGATATGCTCTGGTGTCCTTTGTTTAATCCAGGTTTTCTCTCTTTGCAAGGAGATGCTCCTCAGGCTGGGGCCACTTCTCTTCTGGGTGGATCCTCTCCGTTAGCAATACCCATTTTGGAGCTGGGTGTTGTCTAAACAAACTCCCTGAGGGGCTGGAATGGATGGAGGTGGACACACAGATCCTGTCTCAGATTGACTTCATTTCTGAGGGGGGCTGGTCTTGCTCTGCTCAGTGCAGATAAAAAGGATGGACTGGACACTTCCCAGGGGGACTCATTTGAGTGAGAATGAGTTTCACTTCTGCTCCCCAGCGTGGCCTTGCTATGACACTTCCAGAGGAGCACTGCCATCAACTCAAGGGCAGGTAGCTGCTCTCCATTGTGCAGCAGACCTTCTGTACCTGGTGCCCCTTGCTCCAGGGCTCCCCTGGCTGCAAAAAATGTGAATTTTTTGGCATGCACCTGATGTGCCAAGTCCTTGCCTAGCTAGACTTCGTCATGCTTGGCTCCCAGCTGTGCCCAGAGCACTGTGTTTGTCCTATTGCCAGGAGAGGTGGGAGCTCTCCAGGTCCAGGAATGGATGCTATCTGTCCTTGCTGCTGGCTGAAGTGCCTGTCCCCCATGGTGCTGAGAGGGGCCCAGCTGCAGCCAGCAAACCTGGAGTGTGTCAGCTTCCTGGAAGGGGTTTTGTAAGTGAAATAAATGGCACTACTTTGGCCAAGCTGATCTTTCCTGCAGCCCTGTGGGTTGTGATTATTTAGTGCACCCAGAACTGATGCTTTAAAGGCTGAGATACAGCAGATGACAAAACCAGGAAAGGGCAGGACTGAGGGGTAGTAAGATTACCTCCATCTGGAGAAGCCCTGTAGCTTGTGTGGACACACCTGAGCATCCCCCACCTGCTCACCTTGCTGTTGCAGGACAGGGATCAGCACTGGCCAAACACCTCCCTGAGGAAGTGGGTGAGCACAGGTGAGTTTGTCCTTGTCCCAGCAACTGCTCTCCAAAAGATGAGATGCTCAAGGCAAATGCATGAAGGGCTGGATGTTTCCCCCATGACACTATGCAGGCAGAAAGCCACCTCCAGTGTCCCAGCATCTCCTTGGGGTTAAGCAGCTGCCCACTCACTGGACCTGCTGTGGTTGTGAGTGTTTTTCCATATCTGCAGCATTTTTGTTGGGGGCAGCAGCTTCTCCAGGGGCTCTCTGGGCTCCATGGAAGGCATTTCAGCCAGGACTGTCAGCATGGTTTGTCAGGCTTGATTTCCTTTGTCTCTTTTTCCTTGTGCTGCAGAGGGGCTGGGCACTTTCTCATGTCTCACTGAGCTTGTTTGTGAAGGACAACCTCCCACATTGAGAATCTAAATGCAGAATTCATCTTCTCTGGAGAGGGTGTAGCCTGTGCCTGGCTGCTCTGCCCACAGGAGCCCGCAGTGTCGGTGGGAGCAGGGAGTTGTCCAAAATGCACAGTGCCTCTCTTGGGAATGATGGAGCCCTGTGGGAACACCAGGCCCATAGGGAGCCACAGGCTTTGGAGCAGACCAGAAATCCTTCCTGACCACCAAACAGAGAAGCCTGAGTGAGGCTGGTCACCATCCAGAGCTGCCTGAAGAGAAACTCCTGCACCCAGGAGCTCTGGACCTGCTGGCTGTCTCAGCCCCTCGTGGTGGCTGTGCACTCTGTTCCCAGGTGGCCCTGGTGGTGTCCCCTGTCCCCAGGCCCTGACGGCTCTCCCTGGTGGGATGTGGGTGGGCAGTGAGGCAGTTTTGTTCCTTGCCTGTCCCTCAGGCCTCACCACATTGCTGTGGGTTGCTTAGTGACCAGCTCCACCGGCTATTCTTCCTGCCTGAATAGGGCTTTTCTCTTCCTGAGAAGTTGCAAGAAGTTTCTCTTAGACCTTTCCCTTCCCCCTCCTCCTCTTTTGTTTCCTTATCCTTTGGGAAGCAGGAAGGGGCTGACTCCCACTGAGCAAGGATTCCCCAGTGGGCTCGGGGGCTTTGGGGATGGGCTGGCAGCCCCCAACCCACACTTTTCCCCAGTGCCGAGGCTTCCCAGAGTCAAGGGAAGGAAACTTCCCAGGAGGCTTTCCCCAGAGCCTGTTCCCTCCAGGCTTTTCTCTCAACACAGCTGACAAGGTTTGATATTATCAGGGCTGTAATCTCGGCTGGAGAAGGGTCTTTGCTGTGCTCTGGGGTTTCCCAGTGAGCTCAAAGCCAAATCCTGATCCCAGGAAAGCAACTCTGACCTGATGGTCCCCCTCTCCTCCTGACTTTGCTCCCACCCCCCTGCACCGAGGCATCCTGTCCCACTGTGGGCTGGCTGAGGTGTGGCACGCACTGGGACACATCCCTGGAGCACAAGTCCAGCTGTGCCTCACCAGAGCCACCTGATCTCGTGGCATCGGGTCCCGAGTGGCCACAGGAAGCTGAGCAGGGTTGGAGGTGGCATTTCCCGGCCAGCTTCCAGCCTGGCACAAACTAATGGAGCAAAGCCTGTGGAGAGCAGCTACAGCTGGAGCACCCTTGGCAAGAGCCAGGATTCAGGAGTGGGCAAGCTCCCAGAAGGGTGAGTGTCCCAGGCTGAAAGCAGCACTGCCAGGCTGTGCCACAGTAACCCCAGCCTGCTCAGTGCTGCTGGGCAGAGCCAGGGGCATGGTGCAGGGACACCCCAAAATCCAGGTCTCTGTGGTTGGCACGGCATCAGCATTGTCCCTGTGCCACCAGGTGGCAGCTCCTGTTCAGGGATCTGTCTTTGTGCCGGGTCTGGCACATCCCGGTGTGCCACCGTGTCCCGGTGCTGGGCACAGCCCTGCAGCTGCCTGTGATTTATGGCCCGGGGGCTCCCTGGGCTGTGTGGGGACACTTGGAGCAGAGGTTTGGTACCGTGCAGCCACAAGGTGTGTGCAAGGGTGTGGTCTCTGCTCCTGCAGTGTGGCATGGAGCTGAAAGCAGCACAAGCAGAGGGACTGATGGTGGGATCAGGTCTGACATCCCGAGGGATGCTCAGACACAGCAACTCCTCTTCCTCCTCGGGCACAATACCCAGTGCCAGTGACCAGTGGATTCCCCACTGCCAGCCTGGAGCTCTAGGGGCTGCAGGATTTAAACAGAGATGTTTGATTTGGGGGATAAATACACCACTGTGCCTCACCACGTGCAGAAGTTGCTGTTTTTGTCAGCCCTGCTTTTTTTAAAAGCTCTTGATATGTACCATGAACTGTTATTACAGCTGTGCCAGACTCCTTCTAGGGTTCCCCAAGAGTTAACAGCCTTTAAATATTCCCCACCAAATTGCAGAAACCAAAACCACTTGTCACCAAGAACATGAGAAGCTCTCATGGTGTCACCTTCCTGGCAGGACTTCAAATTTATTGCTTCATTCCCACCTCTTCCCTCTTTCAATGTGACTGCTCACCTGTATAGCAGGAGCAGAGACCATCCTGTCCTGCTGTGTGTTCACACAGCTTCTTGACTGAGGGTGAAGCAGTAGGAAGCAGACATGGACTTGCTGGGGGACAGAGATCCTGGGGACAAGCAAGTGGGGCAGAACTCCTGGTCAGTGCAGGAGTTCTCTGGATCCTGTCTGGGTTTGGCCTTACCAGGAGCAGGGACAAGGTGGCAGCCAACCCTGGACCCAACCAGGTGCTGGAGAGAGCCACTGTGTGTGCCACACATGGCTCCAAGGCAGCCTTGTGCCATGGTGGCACATCCATATCATCACTCCTGCCTCTTTCCTTCCCAGGCAAGGAACTGAGGCACAGAGCAGCCAGAGCTGGATAACAGCACCCAGCTTCCCAGCATGGAGGTGCTCCCTCTGGATGTGTTACTCTCGAGCTTCTGTGGCTCACTGGATGCTGTGGGAGTGTGGCAGAGCTATGTGCCTGCTCCAGGTCAGCACAAAAAGCTCTGTGCTGGGGACTTTCCAGGTGCTGTTAATGTTCCTCAGGTGCTCAGAGGTTTGGGGCAGGCCTTGGGGGCAGAGGGTGGGAGGTTCCCCCTTCTCGCCTCTGCTGTGTGGACCTTCTCCCTTTCTTGGAGATGTGGTAGCAGGTAAATCCAGTCGGACCAGAAAAACTATTGATAATAGGGGAGGGTGAACAAGATAAAGGAGCAGCCCATGGCTTTGTTGTGCAAAAAAGCACCAGCTGACCTGCCAGTAGCCTTTACCTCCAGGTGCTGGAGCAGGGCCCTGCAGGTAAACAGCTACAGGGGATGCAGCAGGGCTCCTCTGCCAGACTGAGCAGCAGGACCTTGGGTGCTGCAGGGCATTCCCAGATTGGCCTCGCCAGCCCTTGAGGTGGTAAATTCTGGAAAGACACTTTCTGAGTCCTGGGGACATCCCAAAACTCCCTCCATCCCTCCCATGGCAGCCATGTAGTGTCAGATGGGACCACACAGGTGGGTGGACGAGGGGCTGGGTCACCCACCCACCCTCTAACATGGTGTCCCCTCTCCCCAGCTTTGGGGACAGAGCCTGGCCTGACCTCAGACACATGTGGCTTTGAGCAGACCTCAGGGAATGGTTGCCCTGCCAAGAGCAGGACAGGATCAGCCCACATCTGCTCTGCCTGGTCCAGAGCTGGCAAGAAGGGGGAAGGCAGCAGTTTGCATCATCACCCTAATTTCTCAGAGGTGTTTCCCAGCTCTGCACCCCTCCAGGGCATAGCCCAGAGCCTCCAGGTTGCGTCATGCCAGTGGAGAGGGGATGGCCTTTGAACTGTGTGTTTGGCCTATCTGGGCCCTGCTCAGAGGTCCAGGGCTGGCCAAGGGCTCTGCCATGCACAGGCACCTGTGATAAGGGCCAGGCTGGGCCAGCTGGGCCATGGGGAGAGAGAGCCAACAGGAGCCAGCCAAAACCACATCCTGGCACTGCTCGTGAGGTCCTGACCTGCCACCTCAGCCTATGGCTTGTCCCAACAACCTGCCTGCTTTGGGGAAGAGCAGGAGGGAACTACAGGGTGTGTTTCCCTGATGGGCCACATCATGCCACACTGGTACAAAGATCACAGAGTCATAGAACCCATGTGGTTGGAAAAGGCCTCTGAGATCTTTGACTCCAACCTTTGACTGAACACTCCCTCATCAACTAGACCATGGAACTGAGGGCCATATCCAGCCTTTCCTTAAACACCTTCAGGGACAGTGACTCCACTGCCTCCCTGGCAACCCATTCCAGTGCCTGACAACCCTTTCTGTGAAGAAATTCCTCCTAATAGCCAACCTAGACCTTTCCTGGCACAGGACTATGTCCTTTCATCCTATCACCAGGGAGATGATAGGATCATCCTATTCATCCTATTCATCCTATTGCCAGGGAGAAGAGGCCACCCCCCAGCTGGCTACACCCTCCTGTCAGGGAGTTGTAGAGAGTTACAAGGCCTCCTCTTCTCCAGGCTAAACAAGCCCAACTCCCTCAGCCTCTCCTCACAGGATTTGTGTTCCACACCCTTCACCAGCTTCATTGCCCTTCTCTAAGCAGTTTTGCTGCACCCCCGAGCCCCTTTCCCCACCTGCAGCATGGGGGTGTGGGCAGAAGGGCAGAGCACAGCCCTGAGCATCTCTGGTCCCTCAGCCAAGCGCAGCCACCGCCCTGCTGTCACCTCCATCTCCGTGTGGTCACTTCTCCTGACTTTGCTTGTAGTAACACCTACAAACCCAAGCAGAGAGAGTCAGGGAGCCCCCTCGGCGGGTGCTTTGCCTGACCCCGTTTCCCTGGGCAGAGAGGAGCTGTGGCCGAGCTGTTCCCGCTGCCCTCCCCGCCCCACGGGGCAGGGGCTGTGCCTCAGCCTCCCGGGACATCTGCTGATGAATTTTTCATGCTGCCATGGCCGTGCCCCCCCAGGCAGCCACATGGCCCCACGTTCTGCAGGGGGTGGCACAGCCACCCACTCTGGCAGCCGGGCTCTGCATTTCAGGGACCTGCTCCATCAGCAGATTTTTGGCACTTTCTTCAATGTGCCTCTGACCCGTGCTGAGTGAATTTGGGTATATAAAATCTCCAGGAGATTTTTGGAGATCTCATTCTCCCACCTGCACAGTTCATCATGGCAAAGACCATGAGATTTTCCTCCACCAACCTGTGGCTGGCAGCCAGCTGGTGCAAAATGTGTTTATTCTCCTCTCGTGCTCTCTAGCCATAGGGAGGGATTGGGTTCTGTTTCCAAGAAGTAATCACTGGAATAAAAAGCCTGGGCTAAAAATGATACTTGCTGGTTTTCATTGTAATTTCTTTTATGTTCTTTTCCTAATCTTTATTTGGCAACTACCATCCTAAAAGGTTTTTCACACTTATTTAACTTCTAAATTAAGCACCACTTAATTTTGGGGCATAGTCCAAATTGCATTGTAGCACAAAACAAGTTGAGCAGATGAAGAACTGTGCATCTCATTTTCACCCTGCTGAAAATAAAACCATCAGAAGAAAGCCATATATCATGGAAACAGAGAGATGTGAAGAAACCAGCTCCTCCAGCCCATGAAGCTGCCACTCCACCAGCATTTGCATGATTGGGTCATAAATGTTTCCAAATGGCAAATTCCTAACTTTTCCTGGACCTTTCACTTCCTCTGGACCATTGGTCACCCATCTGGAGCCAAGCGTTGCTATGTCCCTCGTGACTTACTCGAGCAGTTGGTAATAATTAGCTGTGGTTAACGAAGGGCCAGAGTCAAGAGCACGTGAGCCAAGGCAGCAGATCACAGGGAGCACATCCAGAGGGTCAGAGAGAGCAAGGCAGACCCTGATCAATCACACCAGCTGGGGGACCTCTGAGCAGGACCCCAGACTCTTAACCATGCTCTGCTGGCTCTGAGTCTTCCAGAAAATGCCTGTACCCCTGAGGGCTGGGAGCAGCTTTTAGGGATAGAGGCAAAAAGCATCAAATCCCTCCATCGATGCACCCCCATTTCTCTGACTGCCTTTTGCTGCTGGGGTACGTGTGACCCCCTCTTCCTGCCCATCCTTTCACAGCTTTATCTCCAGCTGTGCTTTAAGCTCGATTTCATCCCTGTATGTCCAATTGGGCAAGGTCTGTCCTGTCCTTCCAGCTTCTTGCCCGTTCTCTCCTTCCCTGGGGCAACCCATGCCCAACCAACCTTCCTGCCACAGCTCCCCTGCAAACAGCAGGGAGGGTTCCCTGCAGGTTTGCTTTAAAATCAGCCTGGCCACTATCTCTTTGTGGTGTCCCAAGTCCAGTGCCCACTTCCCAGTGGGACAAGGCCAGCAGTGACACCAGTGCCAGCCTCAGGCACAGAGCTGCTCCTATGTTCACACCACAGCCCAGGCACATTGTGGTGCCACCTCCACACAGCCAAAATCCCCAGAGGACCAGGGCTGGCAATGGAGGGTCGGTAGTGATGGAAGCAAGTGGAGATAGAAGCAAACTTCTGTTAAAATGTGTTTTGCTTTTTTATCTTCCTTTGAACCTGTCCAGGCAGGCCGGAAAGGAAGCGGGGAGTGGTTGGATCTGAGGGGATAAAGGAGCGTTGGGGAAAATGCAGCCACAGTGAGTTCACCAGCCTGAGGGTGCTCAGTGGGACTCAGAAACAGGGCCCAGCTTTTGGGGCTGAATAGTGAAAGAGGGTATTTATGGAGGGGCTGGAGGGGTGTGACAGCCTGGAACAACACGTGAGTGCTCAGGGAGCTGCAGGCACAGGGTTTGGATGGAGCAGGGTTCACCATCGTGCTGCTCCCCGAGTCTGGTGACTTCCTAAAAATCCAACCCCCCCAAAATCCTTCCAGTTCAACTGAAAAGGCTTGTTTGCCTGCTGAGTCCCTTCCCCCGCTGCAACAAACATTTTGGTATGCATATCCTTTAGTTCACAGGCTGGTTCCTTCGGAGTTGAACTAAAATAACACCGAGATATTCTTTCAAAAAAGAAACTGGAGCATACCCTCTCCGAAAATACCAAAATAATTCATGCAAATTTTCCCCCAAACCCGTTTCTCCTTTCCTCCAACCCAAAACTCTTTGTCGAGCTTGCCACAAAGCCCCTGAAATGTTTCGTTTGCTGCAAATGCACGCGATCCATTCAGCCAGAACGTGGTCGGGGGGGACCCGGGGGCAGCAACCCAACCTTGGTCCCTTCTATTCCTTAGTGGCAGCACCCCACCAGTGTCCCCCCTTTCTCCCCTTTTCCCCCACGTTTGCGCCCTCCTGGCGGGTTCACGGGGTGGCTGCGGGTACGTGACACGGTGCTGCTATCGGGCACCCCAAGGTCCGGCTGGACTTCAGAGCCTGCAGTTCGTGCCAAGCACAGAAGCAGCGGCAGCCGCCCCGCACACGCTCGGGGCTGGCACGGTGGGGCCGCCGGGTGTCCGTGCGGGTGCAGCCCGAACACGCACGTGTTTCAGTCGGGTAAGTTACAGAAAGGGGAGCCCCTGTGTATAAACCCTGGGTGGGTGGCATGGAAAGGAGGTTTAAAAAAAAAAAAAATACAGAAAATCTCAGCTCCCTTCTGGTCTGGGTAAATGTTTAATCCCCAGCTCGGAGAAAAAAAAAAAAAAAAAAAAAGCAGCTCAAAAGTGCTTTTTTCCTCAGCAAGTCTGAACCAGTCAGCCTGGTGCCTCCTCCCTCCGGCTCACACCCTCCCTCCCACCGCTCCGGAGGAATATCCCAGCCTGCTCCCAAGTGCAGCTGGGCACGCGGGGCAGGACGGAGCCAGCCCCCAGCGCTGTCCGCTCCCACCGGGCCGGGAGAGCGAGCAGAGGGGCCGGCAAGTTCGTGTGCCCGGGGCCGGCTGCCCCGCTGCCGCTCGCCTGCCCGGCTCCCCTGGTTGAATTGCCCGGGATGGGGTCCCCGCACTGGAAAAGGCTCTGCCTTTTGCTCCTGGCAGGTTTAACATCTTCCTTGCTCCTCTACAGTCAGTACCACGCTACGGTGGAGGCGCCCACCAGCCAGAGGATCATAGCCAGGTAAGGGGGGACGGGGATGGGAGAGGGGTGGGAGGCAGGGGTCTGTAAATCCAGCACGAGGTACCGTGCACTGGGATGGGGAGGAGGAATCGGGGTGCCAGTGTGGGCCCCTTAGTGCCCTAAGGTTAGGGGCATCCCAGCTCTGCCCCCGGCCTTTGGCTGGTTTGGAAAATGTGCTGGCACCAGGCTCTGCCCCCGCTCTGAGGAGTCCTGGGCACCGGCTCCTGCCCACGGCCACCAGCCGAGCCCAGAGCGGGGTCCCGAGGCCATGGGGGGGTCTCCAGGGGTCCCGGCGTGGGTTCAGCCCATCCCAGTGCAAAGAAAGCATTCCTGAGTGCCGGGAGGGCTGGGGTGAGGATCGAGCCCGCCGGAGCCGCGCTGAGGCTCCGCCGGGCTGGCGCGGGGTCGGAGCCGGCTGATTGTCCTGGGGAGGTTTAGCCCCCACGGAGCTGCACCGACCCCCCTTTGCAGAGGCAGGGCACGGCTGCTCCAGTCCCGGATTCCCCGGGCTGCCCTCCCGAGTCCCCCGGGCTGTCCCCTCCGCTCGCGAACCCAGGGCTGCAGCGTTTTCCAAACTCCAGCAATTTGCGACTCCCCCTTCGTCTGCCTCCCCTGCATCTTCCAAACCTCCCGAAACCCCTTCCTGAGCCTCCCCCTGCCCGGCGGGAGGGGGTGCTGGGGTGCTCCGGGGAGCCCCGCGGAGCGCGGATGAGCCCGCAGAGCGCTCGGGCTGCGGGAGCAGCTGCCCTGTCCCCTGCGAGCATCAGGTGATGCCAGGAGAGCGCTCTGGGTGTTCCTCGCCTCCTTCTGGGTGCTTTTGGGTGCCATCGGTGTGACAGAGCCCAGCTGCAAGGGCGCTGCCCGGGAATGGGGGATGCTGTGGGGACCGGAGCCCGTGCTGGGCAGGGTGAGATTTGCAGCGGGACTTGCTGGGGATGCCCCCGGCTGAGCTGTCCTGGCGTTCAGACTTTCTCTCTTCCCCAGCTGGGACTTCTCCTTGCCCGATCCCATCGTGCCCAAGGCAGAGGTCCCCTCTCCTGCCAGGCTGGTGGATCAGGAGTATCTGCATCAGGCCGGGCTGGCTGCGGGCTCTTCCCACCCTGGCTGTGCCGGGTGCGCGGCCGTGCCAGCGGCAGCGTTACTCGGAACTGCTCGGGGCTGTCCCGGCTGCGGCGTGGAGCAGCTCCCCACAAGGAGCTTGATGTCCGCCACAGGGGAAGCTGCGGCCCACGAGGGCAGCAGAACCACGCTGGAGCTGGGAATGGACACAAGCTGTGCCAGGACACAGGGTCTGTGGCCCAGCCGAGAGCAGGGTGTGCAGGAATGCCGTGGGATGGAAGCAGGGAGCAGGTTCGCCCCACCACATGTCAGGCTTACCCTGCCTGGACCTGTCGCAGCCCCAGGTCACCTTCCTTGGGAAGCCAGCCCAGGCTCCAGCCCCTTGACCGATGGGACCAAGGGTCAGCTTGTCCAGCCCCGGGGAGGGGCCCAGGGTGAGGTAACACAGAGCTGACCTGTGCTCCAAAGCTCTCCTGGACTCTCCTCTTGGATTTAATTCAACCCAAACCAGAGTGCCGTCTCTTGGCTTCGATTCCCTGTGTTTACAAAGGTGGCACCCCATGAGTGCTGCTCGTCAGAAGGAGCTGTGTCCCTGGAGGAACTGGTGCTGCCCTGTTGCTGGATGCAGGGCTCAGTCCGGGGCTGGAACTGGGTCATTTCACACGGCTGAGGTGCCATCGAAGAGCCCTCATTTCCTGCTCTGCCAGTGGGGACAGGAGGGTCAGGGTCCTCACCTGTGCCTGCAGGTGACTCAGTTTCAGCAGGAGGTTTGTGTGAGCAGTGTCTCCATGTGGAGATACAGGGGGACAAAATCCCTGATGGATGGTGGCTGCTGCCAGCACCAGGTCACCCCAGGACCCGGTGTCGGTGTCCCTTTCCAGCTCTGCACAAAGCTGGTGGTGCTGTGGAAGTGAGCAAATGTCCTGTTCCCTGCAGAGCTGGGATGGAGGCAGCCAAATCCCCTGGAGTTCAGCTGAGCACGGCCCTGTCCCACTCCTGCCCGTCCATCTCTCCCAGGCCCCCCTGGGGAGCTGCTGGCTGCACTGGTGGCTTTATTATTGGGGCAGATGGGATGAGCACAGAGCTCTGCCCGGCCTCCCTGTGCCACTCTGGCTCTGCCCCAGGGAAAGATGCTTCTGGAGCTCAGCCCTTCATGGTGAGATGGAGCAAGAGCGGGTTCTTGTTGCTGTTTTGGCTCCCTCAAATGTCTCTGTGGGGCCCTGGGAGTATTTGCAGAAGATAAGGCCCGGAGTGTGTGCTCACAGCGCTCACACACAGCGTTATCTTCCGGAAACGAGGGATGGCCCTGGACCAGAAACGTCATATTTGTGAATGTCACGATGGTGAGGGAGCGCACCCAGGCTTGGCTGGCTCTGCTGCCACTGCCAGTGCCCGGGCACTCCCACAGCCCCATTGTGGATCTGTCAGTCCCAGGCAGGGTCCTCATCTTCTGAGTCAACCAAGCAGCACGAGGTGCTTCACCACATCCTGGCAGGTGACGTCAAAGCGCCTGGCTCCCCTTCACAGCACCGAGCTGCTGTCTGGTGCGGGGCCTGGCTGCCCCACGCCCTCCCCAGCAGGGTTTGGGCAGCAGCAGTGCTGGGGAGCTGGCTCCAGCACCCACAGCTGGCAAGCAAGTGCTAGGAGGTGCTGGCACTGATTTATCAGTTCAGCACAAGTCCTGGAAGAAACGATGAGCAGGTGCCACCCAGTGTGTCCGGCCGTGGGTGGAGATGGGGCCCAGTTCCCATGGAAGGTCAGCAGGAGCCAGGCTGCCTGTGCCCACCCCTCTCCATCCTGGGCACAGCCAGGCTGAGCCCCCTGGGGGTCCCACAGCATCCCTGGCTGCTCAGACAGCAGTGCAGCACCCTCACACTGCCAGTGCCCAGGATTTTGCACGGTGCTGCAGGCACTGGGATGAGCCAGGGAAGGGAAGAAACAAGAGCAGGAGAGCTTGGAGAGCTGGGGAGGGCCCAGGTGGGCAGAGATGTGCAGCTGGGGCTTGTGAACCTGATGGGAAGGGCTGGGAGAGGCTGCTTGGATGCAGGTGGGTGAGGGTTAACAGCCTTGGGGTTTGGTGTGGGGCTGCAGCTCTGTGGCCAGAAAATGGGTGGGTGACCAACCCAGGGGTTTTGCACGCAGGGACTTCAGTGTTTTGCAGGAGCCACATCTGGGCTTGCAGCAGGGAGGTTTCCCCAGTCCCTGGTCTGTGGGTTGGGTGGTGGAGGTGTTGATCAGCTCTGCTGTTGGGGATCCCCTGCACTGTAAGATGGAGGCAGCAAGTGGGGCTGGGCAGCATCCTGGAGCTCCCTGCACCCCAGGGCAGCTCACTGGGGCTGAGCCCACCCAGCCTCAGCAGCTCCTGGCTGTGGGGCACTTGTGTGGGAGAGCTTTGCTCTGGACGATGTGCTGTTGGTACCTGGGCTGAAAGAGCAGCTTCCAGTGTAACCACCAGGTCTGGTACAGCCTGTGATGGCCTTGCCCTTGCTGTGAGCAGACCCTGCACTGCCTCCTGCAAGCCAAGGGAATGGACACATTTGCTCAGGCTGGGATTACGTGGATGCTGTCAGGGGTAACAGACAGGCCCTGCAGAAAGCACAGCTCTGCATCTCTCTGGGATGGCTCAGTACTACCTTGGTGGACCCTCTTGGGGATTTTCCCTCCCTCCTCTCTCTGCCTGCTCAGGTGGTCACAGGATGAGCCTCAGGGGTGAGCTGGTGGCCACGCTGTGCTGACCCCTGGGCTGCAGCGTTGTGTTTGGAGTGGTGGGGGCTTTGCAGGGCTCTGCTCCTGCTGGGAGCTTGGCTGCCCATGGGACACCAAGGCAACACACAGAGGTTTGATTTAAAAGCTGCCCTGCTCCACTGCTGGGGCTGGGGCTGGGGCTGAGGCTGGTGCACCCTCAGCATCCCCTGCCCAGAGCTGGCAGTGCTGGGACAGTACAAGGAAGGTGCTGAGACTAAAACCTGCTTGGCACTGCCTTCCCTTCCATACCTGGGGACACGCTCCAGCCCCCAGTTCCAGACCCCAGGCAGGGCACTGGGCTGTGCCCCCATGTCACTCCATGCCCCCAGAGTGGCACAGGGCGGGGTTTGGGTGGCAAACAGGTTTGGATCCCCTCCTGGGCAGGGCTGTGGGTGCTGCTGGTGCTGGCAGGGGCCGTGGCAGGGACAGAAACCCAACAGCTGCTGTACCCCTGTGCCAGGCAGCATCGTGCCAGCAGGGGCCGGGGGTGGGGGGGTGAAGCTCCGCTCCCCACCTGCCTCTACCTGTCCCCAGGCTCCCAGGCAGAGATCCTGTAACAAGGAGCCCTTGTCTCCTCCACAATCCCCCCGTTCTGGCTGCAGCACCTGCTGCCTGCTCTGAAGGGCCTTTCTGTGTGGGGATGAATGGGAGCCTGTTCCCCTCCGGTGGGCTCCCACCTCCTGCTCGCCTGCCCACCCTCAGCCCCAGTGCCCTCCCAGGGGCTGGGTCAGCTCAGCTTGGCCCCGTGGGGCTCAGGCCACCCCAAGTTGCTCAGGGTGGGCAGCCTCTGGTACTGATGAAGGATCAGGGCATGTCCCAGCTGCCCCCATGGCAGAGGGGGTCCCGTGCACCCCGAGAGCCTCCAGACCCCAGTTGCTGGTTGCTCCTCCAGTATAACAACTAAATGTGTCCTGCTGACCTATCCAGTCTATTCCTGGTCCGCTTTGGACTCAGGGATGGTGGGAAGAGCCAGGGAAGTCTCAGCAGGATTCCCCCAAGGCTGCAGGCTGGGCTGGGTGTGGTTTTTTGGTATCTGGGAGTCCTGGAGGTGGGACCAACCAGGAGATGGTGGCTGCACAAACTCTGTATTTTGCAAAGTCTTCATCTCTCCACTTGCAGGTGTGGGGGGTGGTGGGCACAGGCAGCAGTGGAGGGGAGATAAATGGAGGGGCCGTGGTTCTGCCCTGTGGCTCTCACGGGGGGGGGATGTCGGGGTGCTCAGTGTCACCGCCTCAGCTGAGCCCTCACTTGTCTTCTCCCAGCTTGCTGCAGCCAGAGCCGCTGGTCCTGGCTCCCTCAGGGACACCACACGGAGCTGGCAGCCACAGGTGGGCTCTTGGAGGCAGCTTGGACAGGTAAGGAGGGAAGATGCTCAGCCATCCTGGCAGGAGCTGGGATCCCCCTGCCCACTGTGGGGTTCCCCAGTGCCCAAGCCATGGATTTTTAACTCTGCTGTGTTTCCCCCACCCCAGTGGGAATTCCTTCAAGCCCTCTGCTGAGCTGGAGGAGGCAGAGCCCAGCAGAAAGCAGGTAATCCTTGTTAGCACAGCACAGTGATGTCCGTGGTGTCCCTCCGTGCTGGGTTTTGCTGGTTGTGTGGGGAGGCTGAGGAGGAGCAGCATCCTCTGGAAGGGGTTTACAGAGGAGCAGCCTTGTCCATCCACAGAAGGGATTCTCCCCTGCTGCCATTCCCCAGTGTGGAGGCTGGAGCCAGCATCACCCCCTCCTTCCAAGCCTGTAACTCCTGGGCCAGCAGTCCAGGCTTGGAGATTCGTGGGGATGGACTCAGGCCCTGGAGGGGCTGTTATTGTTCTGTTCTCATAGAGCAGAGCCCTTTAACCTGCCCACACCTGAAGGTGCTGAATCTTTCATGCCCTCAGGTGACTCTGTAAGCCCTGTTTCTCCCAGCCCCACTGAGCTGGATGCCAAAAGCTGTTTTGCAGCACAAAACCAAGGCATGAGGCAGTGCCGTGCCTGGGTGAACCAGCAGAACATGTGATGGACCAGGAGCATTTCTGTCCCTGGGTTTGTTCTCACCTTGGTGCCTGCTGAGGGATGGAGGTATCACAGGGAAGGCAGACCCAGGCTGGAGATTGAGCAGGGATCCTCCTTCCTCCCTCCAGCCCAGCCCCTGCCTCCACTCGGTGATGGCCAGAGCAAAGGCAGACCCCAAGTTTCGAGAGATCTTCCTCTTCAACACCCCCGTGCTGATGTGGGACCAGCACTTCACCCTGGAGACCTGGAACAGGCTGAAGGCACGACACGTCCCCTACGGCTGGCAAGGCTTGCCCCTCGCAGGTACAGACCCAGCTGGGACGTGGGGCAGCTTGAGGGGGCTGGGCAGCCTGGCAGAGGGGACTGGAGGTGTGGGACAGGCAGAGGAGCCCTGCAGAGGAGCCAGGGATGCTGATCTCTTCCCAGCCCACCTCCCGGGGCACAGGGTGTGGCTTTGCAAACTCCTCTTGCTGCATCTTGTGACATTTTCCCTGAATAAAAGCTCCAGTGTGTCTGTGATTATTAACTGGGGCCAGAGGAGCTCAGACAACCAGCTCCATTGTTGGGCACGGAGATTGTTTCCCTTCCTACCCCAAACCCACTCTCTTTTCTCCCTGGCAGCCCCCGGCTTCAATGCCTGGGCTGGGAAGTGCTGGGAAGGGCGAGGGGGAGAGAACCAGTGGCAGCAGCAAAGGGACATTGTCAGGAGGGGACGTGGCCAGCACAGGCAGCAGCGTGGGCAGGGCTGGGGCTGGAGAAGCCTGGATGCATCTCTGTGCCTTGCACAGCCTCGGGTGGCTGCTGTTTGCAGCAGGGTTAGGAACACGGGGAGACACAAGGAGGTGACACCAAGCTGGGAAAGGAGGGGCCATCTGGTACCCCCATGTCCCACCTGCCAACCCCTCCCCTGCACGGGGCTGGTGAGAGTTTTCTCGTGTGCTGCTCCTGGCTGTGCTGTGCCAGCTCCGGGTGTGCTGTTGCTCGTGCTCACCTGGGCTGGCACACACCTTTTCCCTGCTGACTGGCCACATCCTGCTCCATTCCAGTGGTGGGCAGCACCCTCCAGCTCCTCAACGCCTCGGCCAACCGGCACCTCTTCGACAGGGCCGCCTTCTCCGGGGGCTGCGTGCGCTGTGCCGTGGTGGGCAACGGTGGAATCCTCAACGGCTCGCGGCAGGGCAGGGCCATCGACAGCCACGACCTGGTCTTCAGGTGAGGGTGAATCCCAGGCAGGATGGGGGCCAGGAGTGCTGGGAGAGGCCAGCCCTGGACACGTGCTCTCCGCTTCTCCTGCAGGCTCAACGGTGCCGTGATCAAAGGCTTCGAGGAGGACGTCGGCACCAAGGTCTCCTTCTACGGCTTCACGGTGAACACCATGAAGAACTCCCTCATCTCCTACGAGGAGTACGGCTTCACCCAGATCCCCCAGGGCAAGGTGAGACCCTGAGGGCTTGTTGGGGAATCGATCCAAATTGTCCCTTCAGGCTGGGCTTGCTTCTGAGTCCTTCTCCCCACCTCGAGGGCCCTCAGTCCTCGCCTGCAAGCATGGGCAGTGTCCTTAATCCCCCTCCAAGTGCCACATCTGTGTCCCTGCTGCAGGACCTGAAGTACATCTTCATCCCCTCGGATGTCCGTGACTACATCATGCTGAAATCAGCCATCCAGGGCAGCCCAGTGCCCGAGGGCTCGGACAAGGGGGACAAGTGAGTAGCTCCCCAAGATGCCCCCAGCACCCCTGGTGATGCAGGCATGGCTCGCCTGTCCTCACCCCATGTCTGTCCCTACTGGGATAAACCCCAAGGAGTTCCAGGACTCCCATGACAAAGTTCTGCCCTTCTCCTTGCCTTGCTGCAGGCCACAGAAGTATTTTGGACCAGAGGCATCTGCAGAGAAGTTCAAGCTGCTGCATCCTGATTTCTTGCAGTACCTGACAGCAAGGTGAGGGTGATGAGCACTGTGGCTGCTGTTTGGCTCTGCTCTGGGCTGGGCTCAGACCAACTGCTTCCCTCCTCTGCTCATTCCAGCACAGACCAGTAGCTGCCCAGCATCAAAGTGCAGTCCCAGTCTCCCCCAGACACTGGAACCACTCCTGCCCTGCTATCTGCACACAAGGCAGAGGCATCTCTCCCCTGCCATTCCTGCTCTCTGCAGCACAGCTCACATCTCCTCCTACACCTCCCTGTGCTCACCTTGCTCCCATTCCCCAAAACAAATTACATTTTGTCTTGGTCTAGCAGGAACAAAGGTAGGGGCCAACGAGATGGTCTTTTCCTGCCTTTCATGAAAGCAGGGGCCCAGGTTGGGGTGGCTGTGAAGGGCAGAATGGTGCTTTTTACCAACTTCTAAGCAAATGAGCTCAGTCTTAGAGGAGCCGTCAGAGAGCCCACCTGAGCCCTGTGTTTCACTCACTCAGTTCTCCTGCCTCTCTCTGGAGGAGGGTGTCACTGGAGAGGGCTGGGTGGGTGTGGGTCTGGGGTCTGAGCCCCCACATCTGCCATGTCCCCCTCAGGTTCCTGCGGTCAGAGCTCCTGAACACCCAGTACAGCTCCCTCTACATGCCCAGCACCGGTGCCCTCATGCTCCTCACCGCGCTCCACACCTGCGACCAGGTAAGGGCCCACAGGGACACTGTCCCCCTGAGGAGAAGGGAATCCCCACTTTGGCTGCTGTGGGGCTCCAGTGCATCCTGGTGGCTGCCCTACATATCCTGTCCCTGAAGGGAGTGGTGGTGATGGACAAGTCGAGCCGAAGCCTTGACCCCGTCCTCTGTCTGCCCCACCTCCCTCCCCACAGGTCAGCGCCTACGGGTTCATCACGGCCAACTACGAGCAGTTCTCAGACCACTACTACGAGTCAGAGAAAAAACCCCTGGTGTTTTATGCCAACCACGACATGATGCTGGAGGCAGCACTGTGGAGGAGCCTGCACCGTGCAGGGATCATCACCCTCTACCAGCGCTGAGGCCAGGGGGTCGCCCACAGGGGCAGTTCCAAGGACTCTTGTGGCTCTTCTCCCTTTTCCTGAGGGTCACCTTCTCCCTCCTGAGGGTTCCTCCCAGCTGGCCAGCCAGCCCACAGAGCAGACTTGCTGCACCACTGCCAGCAGTGGTGTGAGGGCCACGGGGAGGCTGAAGCTGGTGGAGGAATGTTGCATCTCCTCAGGGATCAGTGGGATTGAACGTGGCCTTTGGGGCAGCCAGAAGCACCACAGTAGGTGTCTGTGCCCTGCCAGCCCCATGAACGTGGCTGTGGGGCAGCAGTGGCCCCCATGGAGCACAGGAGGGGGCAGGTCAATGCTGGAGATGCTGGAAAATGCCCTTCACCTTCAATGCTCATCAGCATGGTGACAAGCAGGATAAATCCTTGCACTGGAGACCAGGTGACAGGAGGTGGCATGTCTGGAGAGCACCTGCATGCCAGCCTGCAGGAAGTCCCAGCTCCAGCCAGCTGTGTGTGGAGGTGTGCCACATTCCAGAAGGATCTGTTTGCCTCCCTGGTCAGTGGCACAGACACCAGGACAGACACAGTGGGCCCTGTCACTGTCCCCATCTCGAGGACCGGTGTTTTCTGACAAGGAAGGGACTCAAAAGCCATCAGCTACAAGGAGGGTCACAGCAGCTCAGCCAGGACACCAGGAAGCCCTCCAGGCTCTGAGCAGCCCAGAGGTGAGGCTGGCCTCAGCCATGTTGTGGCACTGGGTTTGTTGGGCTCTTCTTGCACGGGGACTCTGTGGTGCCCTCTGAGAGGCAGTCCTGCACCAGCTGGGGCAAAGTGCTGGCCGCTCTTCCTTCTCCAAACCCCAAGGGAAGGGAGGGTCCTGAACCCTTCAGCTGTCCCTCAAACACCAGCACTGCTCAGGGAGACCCACCTGGGGAGGCTTCTGCAGCTGATGGGGCTGGAGAGTGGAGAGCAGTGTAATCCAATACACTTTCCCACTTTGTGTAATTACATTAATGTTGAATGATTGTTTTCTTTAACTCCTGTTCCTGTTGTTTTGATGAACTGGGTGGGGGGAGACTGCCCCCCTTTGCCTCCCACAGCAGAGGAGCAGTAACATGGAGTAGAGACTTCGACTGGGGGAGAGCTCCAGAGGCAGATGGGGATGGAAACAGGTTTAAATGGTGGAGACTGACTGGGAGACCCGTTAGCTCTGAGCACAGCCCTTTCCCACTTGGACTGCTATTTGCTGTACAAGGTCGGCGTACAGAGATGGCAAAAGATACCCTGGCCCTGAGCCAGGGAACCTCCAAACCCCCTGAAGCTCCCAGCAGGCTGCTTCCAGCCAGTTCAGACACAGGTTAGGCTCCAAGCCTGTTCCAGATGTAATCTCTAGCTTGGGGCCCATCTTGTGTTCCCACGTCTCAAATTAACCTTTGTTCCCATCAGAGCCACCCTACACTGGTACCACCGCAGCCTGTCAGGCCTGTTTTGTGTTCTTAAACACTCAGCAAAACCTTCTGTGACACGAATGAGCCTGAGCCTCATATCCCCGGGCCACGACACTCTGAAAACTCCTCAAACCAGCTCTGGCCAAGCCTCGGGTGACAGCAGCAGCACTGTGACACTCAGGGCAGGATGAGCAGCAGGATGGTGCTGTCATGGTGCTGCAATCCTGCCTGGAGTCCTCCAGCTCACAGGCACCACACCAGGGACTAAGCATTGGCTACATGGTGCACCTTTCCCTCTCAAAAAGGGGCATTCCCAGCCAAGGGTGGAGCCTGGTGTTGGAATTAACTCCATTTTAAGGACTTGCTCATGGCTGTACTCCCAAGCACACCACAAGAACCTTTTGGCACCAGGCCTTAGCCATAAGTTAGTTTTGTCACACTGTTCCCATGAATTACTTCTGGGACAGAATCTGCAGACACTGAAATCTTTGTGTTATCAGGTTTGCTATGAAGGGTAAGCTCACAACTGCCACTTCAGGAAGGGTTTTGATCCAAAGTCCTTCCTACCTGCACAGAACCATTTCTGTCCAAGAAGGATCAGAATCCTTACAGCTGGAAAACACCTTTATTGGAAAACACCTTTAACATACCTTTACAACAATAACCTAATAAAACCCTAATTCAACTCGTAAGATTTTCCACAACTTATTTTATTCTGTAACAGAAGAAAGCAGGGAACCACTTTTTCCTCCAGCCACCTGTAGGTCAGATCCTGGTGGGAAAAAAACAAAGACAGTGTCAGAGCAGCTGGAAAGTTCATGATTTGCAGTATTTAACCTGGAGTACAGGTCTCAGGAGACAAAACCTTGTTCCCACCCGAGCCAATGGCATTAGTACCCAAATCCTTTCTGATTTTAGTGGTCACTTACCCATGGTGTGGCTGCACAACCACGGAGCAGTGAGGAGGAGCCTGTGGCTACACACAGGTGGCCATTTCACACGACATATCAGCAGTCATTTGTGACACTCAGTCCCAAACAATCTTCCTTCTAGAGCTAGGAGAAACCACAAGCCAAGGCTGTAACTATTTGCTTTAAAAAGTCCATTCTGAAACTTTTTCCATCCTGCCTTTCTGGTCTCAAAGCACAGACTTAGCTTTTACTTTTCCCATTTATCATCAGGCTGCCTCTCCACTTTCTTTTTCCCTGTTACACCTTGGAAGCCAAAAGCTCCAGGTGCTTGTCCCAGTGCCTGATCCTGCCTGGGAGACAGCTGTGCTGTCAGAGCACAATGTGCCTGATTTGTGGTGCCATTCCCTCCCCTTTCACAAACCAACCTTGACTCCTGACGACTCTCCCTGTCACCAGCTCTGCCGGGCAGCCTGTCACAAGCTGTTATTGACCTTCTGCAAACAAAGCCAAATTCTGCTCAATAAAGCATAAAATCATTTAGCAGAAGGCAGCTGTCAGCTGCCCAAGACAAAGTGCTGTTCCAGCCTGTGTGCTCAGTGACTGTACATCAAGCAAGATAAAAAATGCATTTCCTATCTGCCCTTCAACCTGTCACTGTTTGCATAAGGAACTTGAAAGCTCTTTGCAGCTCCAAACTGTGCTATGACAACAGCAGCTCTGCTCCACTCTGCAGCTGTGTCTGGGCTGGGGGCAGCTGCCTGGTTCTGCACTTGGCTGCTGTCACACAGCACAGGGTGGCAGGACAGGGGACAGATTTCTGTCACACTGCTGCCACTCACACCTGTGGTACTCTGCAAGGGGCAGGGGACACACCAAGGGAAGTACCTGAGCCTCAGTGGACATTTTCCTCCTCAAGCTGAGTGTCAGACAGGGATAACAGCACATCACAGGCTCAGGGTCTGTCCCAGCCCTGGCTACACAAACCCCTCATGTTCCCCAAAACCACACACTGGGCAGACACCCAGCTGTTCTCCCTGGGATTCTTCCTGGTAAACCTTCAGAGATTAGGCTCAGCAGGTGACTCAATGTACCTTACAGGCCTGGCATGTAATTAATGAATTAAAAGCTGAATGAATTGAATACTGAAGAATTCAATTCTCTTACCAGCCTGAAGTTCAGTGTAGCAGCTGCTCTCTGGCCAAAGCTGTCTTTGGGCAACAGCAGAGTTCTGCAGGACCATTTCCTCCTAAATACAAGTTGCAATGAACACTGTTAGCATAAGTACTTTAAACAAAGTTTGTCCCCTTTTCCTCACCTCTCCTGAAAAAAAAAACAAAAAAAACAACAGCACTGCATCACAGAGCAAGAATTAGAGAGAAGTTCTCTGTTCAGAGACAGGCAATTTTTTTCTCACAAACTTAGCAGAGCAGAAACCTGTCCCTCAAGACAGAGGAGCATGTTTGCCAGGGGGCTGTCTAACTCACAGACAAGAAACTTTGGGAGGTGGAAGCTATTTAAATCCTTGCTTAGGAAAAAAAACCACCCACCAGCTCTGAGACATTGGTGGTTTGGACCCTTTTAAGCTGTTTCAACCTGACATTCTCCTCATTATTTTCCAGAAACCTCTCAATCCGACTTGTTCCCTGCACACAATAACCCATCCATGGTGTAATTTGTCTATGGGTTTATCTGGAGAAATGCAATTATCAGACCTAGGACAGCCACATCCCCTCAGGTGAAGGACTCCTCAGGGTGTGTCCTTCACGAGATGACCCTGTGGGGCAGGTGAGCTGCAGCTCCCCACCCCCAGCAACCTGATGCAAGTTTGAAACTGTCCCAGAGCACCTCCAGGTAGGCAAACAGAGCAATTATTCTGTCACTAGGTCTATTTCTGTGATAGATACAGTTATGAGATGAGCTGTGTCAAGTGTCTCCATAATGGGCTGTCATTCAATCCCTCTTGCCTCTAATCCTGCTGCTCTGGCTCATCTCTGACCATGCTGACAAGCAGGTGCTCTGTTGGGCACCAACATCAGTAAAATTCCCATTCAATCCATGCTGCTTTTCAGCTTGTGTTTCCTGGCAGCAAAGGGCAACACACTCAGGTGGCAGCTGTGACAAAAGCTACAGCCTTGACTGACTTAATTACATTCATCAAGCCATCGGGCTTTTATATCCCCTCCCAGGAGCCCCAGGGATGCAGGAGGGTATCACCTGAGACAGCAGAGTCAGTCTTTCTTCCATAACCCCCCAAGAGGAGACAAAAAAAGACTATGCCGAGACAGATGCTGCTGTTTCTCACCATTGTGCAGGTGCACTGTGGGTTAATCAGCTCCCCAGCCAGAGGAGCATTTTCACCCCTTCCTGACACGGTGACGTGCTCTGAAACCAAGAAAGGGGACAGTTTAGTTCAGCTAACAAATCACTGCTTTACCTTTGTGCCTCTAACACTGAGCCTCAGAGTTACGCTTCCACAGAGGAAAGATCAAATTCAGACAGGGATAACTTTTATCATCACTAGCTCAGCTTCCAGAGCAGCTCAAGAGCGGAGGACCACCCCAAACGGCAAATCTAGTATTTCCCTCGTGGCTGTCCCTCTCTTCACCCGGGTGGCACCTACCCCTGTGGGTAACAGGTGGCTCCCGGGCCCCAGCAGTGCGCGGGGTCTGGGCCCGCTGCACCCCTGCCCCGAGTGCAGCGCCCCGGCGGAGCGGCACCCGCTGCCCGGGAAGCACTCTCCCCCCAGGCGCTGCTGGGGGACAGTCGGCACAAGCGGAGTGAAACTCTGCTCGGGCCAGCCCGCGGTTCCTGGCGCAGCCCCGTCACGGCAGGGCTGGAGCCCGCGGGGCCCAGAGCCCCCGGCCTTGGTCCCTCCATCGGCTATGGCGGGGGGGGGCGGGCCACCATCACGCCCCACCATGCAGCCCTCGAGCCCTCGCCCTGTGGGCGATTCCGGCGGCGCACGGGTGTTCCCCGCACACCGTCCCGCCCTCCCAGCGCCCCTCGAGACCGCTGTGCCCGCGGATGGCGACGGATGGCGGACGGGCCCACTCACCACACACGGCTCCGCCGCCATGCTATCCCAGAGACCGCGGGGAGAGAGGGCGGCGCCGCGAGGGCTCATGGGAACTGTAGTCCTGTTCCGTGAGGGCGCACAGGAACTGTAATCGAACCGCGGCTGTGCGCGGGGGCTGACGGGAAATGTAGTCCCGTCCCTCAGGAGTAAACAGCGCTCCCGCCCTCCTCATCCCACTCTTGAATGGTATTTATTAATTATTTATTAATTCTTTCTGTCCCCTGTTCGCTAGGGAGGCACGTATGATTGTTCTTAGTATGCCAAATGCTTCGAAAGGCTGAATGTAGATTAGCTCATTGAGGAAGTGGCTAATTAGCTGGAAATCGGGGATTACTCAGAGATTAGTTGGTAAATGTATGTGCTGCACTCTGAATGTGCAGTGCTTCCAGGATGTGCTGTGATTGTCCTTTGCTGTTAAAACCTGACATGAAATCCACAGGATCCTATTTAGCTTATATATGAAACTATAAACAAAATTATAACATATATGAAATCATGGATGATTCTATTTAGCTTGTATACGAAGTCTGTGTGAACACTAACAAGGTGCGAACAGAACCAAGGAGAAGAAAAATAAAAACTGCTCATATCTACTTTCTTGCTCCAAAGGCTTATCCATCCTTGTGGTAAAAAGTTCCAGTGAACGGGAGTGGAAAGCCAACAAACCAGAACCTGAAGGCAGCTAAGCCTGAGTACAGATGCCAACCCCAGTGTCACCCCTGAAATGTCTGGGATGTGTGGGATCCACGGCCTCTTGGGCAGTTCAGATCAAAGGTGTGCTCATGGAAAGCTGCCAGGTTCCCACATTCCCTTTGCTCTCCAGAGTGGCCTGTGACATTTCTGAAAGTTTCTTTTAAAAAGTCAACAGGCTTAAAAAAAACCCAACAAACAAACAATGTGCAAAGACGCCGTAGGGAGATGCCAAGGTACTGTGATAAATAAGCTGCTTCCAACACAAGCAGCTACTGTGAGGTGTTCCCCAGCCCCCTGTGCCCCCCGCCAGGCACAGACACCCCAAACGCTGTCCTGGCTGGGAAGAGCAGCCTGCAGAGAGCCCTGGGTTCTGACATGAGGACACAAGAGTGCCCCACAGCAGCCTATGGAGTGAGTGTTTGGCCTGGTAGGGAGGCAGATGGTGGTACAGAACAGTAGTAATTAACACAGCCTTCACTGAAGCAGCCTTTGCTCCATGAAGATTCAGCTGGCGATCTGCCTGGCTGCTTTTAGCTTCCTAAATAAGCAAATATAACCCATCTAATTCAACTAGAATCAGCCCTCTAAGGCCCCAAGGGAGGCAAGTTTTAAAAAATAAAACAACTGAAATCCCAGTTAAGCAGAGTTCAGATCCTGGAAGGAGAGAAGATGTAACTTGGATGTGCTGAGCGATTTGCCACTGTCTTGATTTTTGAGTGGAAGCTGCTGAGCCCACAGAGCCTGTGTGTGCCTATAAAAGGATAAGCTCTGCCAGGTACCAAATAATGAATGGACTCAACAATTAAAAGCTCGGGAGAACAGCATGAGCTAAGTATGCAGCTGATTGGCTGTAATTATTCATGGCTGGAGTGCAGGGATAATGTTTCCAAGGACATCTTGGAGCCAGAACAAAGACTCTGGGTGAAGAGGGATAGCCATCGCCTCGCCCATGCCCACGCTTTCCTAATTCTCTGCAACTTTGCCCGTGTGGGAATTAATCGAGTTTTCTCAGCTCTTCCCTTTAGAGGGCGACCATGTCCCACAGATCTCCGGCATGGAACCGTCACCGGGAGCTGCAGGACAAGGCAGAGCCTTCCCGAGGTCAGCAGGATGCGGTGGCTTTTCTGGGAGTCTGTGAACCTTCCAAAATGTGAAGAAAGTTACAGCCTGGTCTGAGGGTTGTGTTTGAACATACTCTCCTTCCTCAGGCAGCTGCAGTGCTGCTCACAAGGGCAGTTTGGACAGAATTTGGATAGATTTCCTGTGGCCAATCTCCATCAGTTATGGTATTTTCTTGAGCCAGTCTCTGAAAGGTTGAGCAAGTAAGGAAAGCTATGAAAAGGGCACGTGAACTTTTGGGGGCTGCTCTCAATTTCCCTGCAGAGGATTTGGAGGGAATTGCTTCCTCCCACAAATCATATGAGAGATCGGTATCTGACAGAGGAGGGAAGGATGGAAAAACAAATGGAAATCAATGACAGAACCACTCCATCTTCAGCTGGGCTTTGATCCGATGCTCAGATTGAAGGACAAGGTCATCTCTCAGTTTTCCACCCATTTCTTCACTTAGATGCCTGTAAATCCCTCGAGGGAGAAATTCTCCATGCTTATTGACAGTAATTTGATTTCCTCCTGATTTCTCCTCTGCCTGCCCTGGTCCCACCCTGCAGGCTGGGCTCCACAGAGACCGGAGAAACAAAACATCTGGGGGTTCAGAGATGCTTTGCTGTGGTTATCTTTGACATATGGCCAGGGGGAAGCAGCCAGGGTGTTTGAACCCATTAAAAGGTCACTTCCCCCTGGCAGACCCCAGCCCCCTGCCAGCCTTCAGTGAACAGAGCATGAGGAGAAGCTGAGGTGCAGGGATTGATGCTTGTCTCTGTCAGAAATGCTGCGTGCCCAACAAAAAGCAGTCCCTTGGGGTAAGGCTGGAGATTGCCTGCTGGTATTTCAGGTGCCAGACTTCCAAGAGAAAAGATCTGTACTATTTAAAAAAAAAAAAAAATAGCCTGCCACAAGGTCCTAGATCCTGGTGTCAGTTGCTTCAAAGCAGTTCCCTGAAATGGCAGAAAGGCTCTTTGGAGCTCAGCAGCAGACAAGTAATGTCTTCCCACACAGGACAAGGCACACTGCAAACAAAACATCCTTCCCTGCTCCTGGCAGCAAAGCTCTTAAGCCTTCATTTAATATTAAATACACGTTTAAAACTAAGCCCATTCCTCAGCATGTCTTGTGTGCTTATGTAGAACTTCAGCAGGCTCAGGAATGCTCTGCTGTAACTGGCGGCCTGTGCACTGAATAACAAGAGCTTTATGCTTACAGAATATCTGTGCAAAGAAGGGATGGCTTCTCTGGGATGTGTTCTGAGATTGAGGAAAGAAATTGTTCCCCTTTCTCCTGGTGGTGCAGAAGAAATGGCAGCTCCAGCCATTCAGCAGTTCCTCCTGCTTCTTCCTCTTCTCCTCAACTGAGATTTGGGCACAGTGCAACAAAGTCAGTCTCAAGGTACTGTTTTTTGAGCTCAACACAGAATGAATCTTGAGGAGATTGTGTCAATGGGATGGAGACAAACTGATCAACACTTTTGATCCTTCAGGCCTGTGTCCCAGCCAGGCAAAGTGACCATCTCATCAGAGTGTGCCAGATTGTGTTCCCAGCTCGGTTCCTTGGAGGAGCGACCAGAACAGACAGCACACACAGAATGTTCCAATGGCAGTGCGTGCACAGATAAATCCTGGGGCCAGATTGATGCATTTGTTGAACAGCACCAGCAGGAATCCAGCTTCTTCATGGATGAGCATGTTTAATTGAAATATACACCCTCCGAGCATACCCGGAGATGGGAGATGTATACAGCTACACAAATGCACCCACAGGTAGCAGGAAAACTTTAACATTGTAAAGCTGCTGAGACCAGAAGAGAGGTTTCCTTTAAGGCCAAGTTAGATGAGCAAGGAAAGGAGAGCTGTCCTTGCTTTGGGCAAAGAGGTGGATCCTCTCTCTGTTTTCAGTGTCAGCCTGAGTGATTACAGCATGGTAAGCAGAAAGGGAGTGAGTCGGTATAAAAATACCCAGGTAATATTAATGGGAAACTTCTCAAGCCCTCTTTTATCACAGTGTTTCTGTTTGCTTGGATTTCTCAGCCAACCAGCCATTGGTTGAGCCATCCCCATCTGCACTGTGCTATAAGCAATATTTCATCTATCAGGCTCAGATACCAGAAATATGCTGGGCACGCATGGAGCAAACAAGCATTTTCTTGCAAGTAATTAGCATAAGCTGCACTGAGGTCAAGCAGTTGTGTCAGAGCACAATGCAATCAACATTTCTTCCTACTGCAGATGGAAAATGGAGAATTGCAAATGTCATATCTCCAGCTCACCTCTTGCTTCCCACTGTTTATTCCAGAGGAAGGAGATAATTGTTTTGAGGTACTTTTGAGAATAGCATCTCTGCTGCTTTCATTGCTTAGTAGGAAAAAACATGTTTAAATGATGAAAGGTCACATTATTTCAGGACCTTTTGGGTAATTTTTCTTGCCCTTGTGCAGGGAAAGCAGGCCCAATGCCTAATTTGGCCAAGTCTGAAGGTAAACTGAGGCTTTTCAAGATGACAGGGGGCAGCTGGTCAAAGGACAGTGGTTATTCCTCTGCTGGTGCCAGGCAGCCTGTAAAAAGGTTTCTTGAGAACAGTTTCTCAGTGACATCTGCTTGAAGGAGCCCTGCTGCAGGGCATCAGACCAAGGGCCACCCAGACTCGTGTCCTTTTTCCAAGAGATGTCCCAAATGAATGCCTAGGGAATGCAGGAGCAGCATGAGTACTTACAGTACATCTCCCAGTGCCTTTCCAGCCACCAGCCATCTGAGGGGTGCAGACCCTGAGAGCTGGAGGTCAGTTCACTGCCCCTGCTAATGGGTGCTCTCTGCAATGGAGATTTCAGTAACTTTGTTTTCCGTGAACTTGCTCAGCCCACTGTGAATCTGTAACAGCCATTCCCTCCTGTGGGGAGGAGAGGGACCAGCTTCCTTTTGTTTGCTCCGTGTTTGGCTTCTGGTAGTTTTATTTGGTGGCCTCAAGTTCTTGTACAGGAAGAGACCATAAATGGCCTTTTCTACCCACCCTTGCTGTGAGGGCAGAACTCATGGATCTGCTTATCCTACCCTTGTCTTCAGGCTCCCAAGTGTGATCTCAGAGTAGATCAAAGAGGGTAGTGTTGTTTTAAACCATTGTTTTCCTCCAGAATGTGATCTATCCACTTGCAGATGGCTTTTATGGTCTCTAAGGCCTCCCATGGATTATCCTGAGTTTGAGTGTATAAACATTTTCTCTATCCCACATCCTGCTTCCACAGCATGTCTCGTATTCACTTCTCTGTCCTTTCTCTCAGTCCAAACATCCTGCAGAAAAGCCTCCAGCTCTCCTGGACAGCTTTCCTCACTCCCTTTCCCCACAGGTTGCAAATAAAACTCAGTCAGCCCAACACAACCCTCAGATTCCTGGAGACCCGCCTGCAAGGGAGAGGCTCACATGCCTTTCTTTCTGATGGAGCTTCCACCACACTGCTGCGGTGCTGTTGCTGCAAGGTCGGTCTGTCTTCAGCCATCTCTCCCGCTGCACATGTCGAGTGCTCTCCTCTCCTCCCTCATTTGTCATCTCCTCGCTGCTGAAGGAGGTGGGCGGGAGAACACGCACCGCGGGAGATGGCTAATCTTCCGTAGCGCTTGTGCTCGGGGATGGGAGCACTCGGCTGCTCTGGCATCCTCCTCCACCTCTCCTCCCAAGGTCAGGGGGAGAAAGCCCCACTCTGGCTGCCTGATACCAGCGTGTGAGCTCTGCGACCTGGGAGTGCTGCTGGGGGCTTGGGGTGTGTGGGGGGAGCTGGACATGCACCCCTTTATCCCACAAACCAGGGGCTGTACCCAGCACATTGCAGAGAGGAGGGAACTGCTGCAGCAGGTCTCAGGGTAACTCCTTCTTCTGCGGGAGGTGGGCAGGAATGAGGCTCAGGGGCTTCAGGGGGGTCCCTTCTGCTGGAGCAGCTGTGGGGCATGCAAGGTGAGGCAGGGGGAGCCAGGTCAGCGTGGGTGGTACTGTCACAAACCGCAGCACCTGGTTTTCCAGAAGTTGCATGTGAAGTGCTGCTGACTTGGAGCAGCTGGCAAAAAAAAAAAAACAAACTGGAAACAACCTCCCTCCACCCCAATCATTATTTAAACAGTATAAAGGTCTCTGTAAATGTTTAAAACAACGTGGTTGTGAGGGGAAGGAGGAAAGACAAACAAGTTTGCTGTTTCAGCTTTGCAGTAACAAATCTTAATTTTTGGCAGGGTTTTATTCATCCAGAGGATCCAGCTGCTAGCCCGCTTTGGGAGGCTCCAAATTCATAATCACTTCCCAAACACCTTCTTCCAAGAGGCTGCAGTTTGGCATGGGCACCACCTTTGAAGTCTGTGTTTGGTCAGTGCCTCATGCCATAGGATCCCAGTTCATGGCCAGGGCACCTCTGCTAGGAATCAGTGGCTGTGAGTGCTCCCTCCCAGTGGTGTGGTTTTCTTTCTCAGACCTAAGATTTATGGTGGTCAAAGCTCAACAGGAGCCAGGGAGCTCAAAGGAGCAAGGTGCTATGGACTGGCTGAGCGCTGGGGTGTCTTTCCTACATGTGAGCAGGGCAGGAATCAGGAGCTCCTCAGTTCCCTGAGCACCTCTCCCAGCTCCAGCCCACTGCCCTTTCTTCCTCATCTGCCTCAACAGCACTGCCAGCACCTGCTGCATTACCACAGCAGAAACCCTATGTAATTCCTGTTTAAACACACAGCTGGCACCATGACTTCAACTAATTCAGCTTTTTGCTGTTGAAGAGCTGGAGCTGCATCCTGGTTTGGCTCCAGGCTGAGAGAGAATTGATCTGGAGCACTGGGCATTGCAGGCTGCTGGAGTTCCATGGCTGCTCTGCAGCCTCCATGCAGATCTGATGCCCTGGGTCCCAGATCCCAAACCCTGGAGCAGGACCATCATCTGTGTGGGGTCTCAGGGAAAGGAGGGCATCCTGCTTAGCATGAGGAAGACTTTGGACTGGGAAAAAGAGGGTTCATCCATGAGGAAGACATATGAGAACCAGGTCCCTGGGGAGCAGAGGACTGTACTCCCCACCAACCTCCCCAATGTCTCAGCTTGTCCCCAGTCCCCAGCCAGGGCCTGTTTCTGCCCAGTCCTACCTGCTCTGCTCCTGTCCAACCAGGGAATGAGTTTGTGCTCCTGCTCAGTCTTGTGTTTGCCCTGGTGTCCTTCTGGCCCAATCCTGCTCAGCCCCACACCCAGCTATGGGGTATAGATCCCCTCAGCACCCAGGGCTGGGTGGCTGCTCTCTGCTCTGAGTTGCTTTGTCCAGGGTTTGCAACCTGTAGTGCTACAGAAAAGTGCTCTGATCTCCTGTATTTTCTCTACAGCCTCTAGAATTACATCCCTGCCTCAGCTGATCAGTCTGAAAACGGTGCTGGGCTGTGATCTGAAGATGCTGTTTCCAGAGAAGCTCAGATACCTCTTGGGTGGCTAAAGAAGCTGACCTTGCTGCTGCCGAGGTGTGTGTGGCTGTTGCTCTGCAGATATGGGGGGGGTGGGTATAAACGGTGGTCCCTCATACAGCCAGTCCCAGCCTGGTTCTTGTTGCTTCTGTTTCTGGAGTGACCTGATCCAAAACAGAAAGATTGAGCTCAGCTGGGCTGGCTTAGCTCTTGAGCAGGGCTGCGCCTGTTGCCTGGGACTTGATGTAGTTTGGGGGTGAAAGCTCTGATGCTATTTTCAACCAAAGCCTGAAGAGTGATGTGATGGACCAGCTGCTTGTGTGCTGTCCTGCCTCCCTGGAGTCCTCTTCTACTCAAATCAGTAACTGCCCACAGACAGCACCAGGAAAAGCTGTTGCTGGGGTCTCCTTTGCTTTTCTAACTTCAGCCAGCTCCTGTGCAGAGCCTACACTGAGATAAAAGAGACTGACACAGTGTGAAACCTTCCTCCTCTTCAGCAGATGGTGTTTGTGACAGTGGACTTTGCTTGTGTTGTTGTAGCAGAACGGCCTGGGCTAGCCAAGAAACAGAAGGAGAAGCTGCAGTCTAGGCTTGCTGGAACTGGCTTGCTGTGTAAACCTGGCCTTAAAGCCTGGATCACAAAGGAATGCTTGATTTTTCAAGGATTGGGTTTCTCTGTCATCTCCAGCTTAGAAGCTAAAGAACTGTCATGACTCGCCTGCAGTCAGTAGCTCCAGTGACTCTGAAGCACTCCCAGCAATCTCTCGGGAATCTCAGTGAGCAGGGAGGTGATGCGTGTTGCAATGTGAACTTCATGTTACCTTCACAGAAACCCTTAATGCATCTTAAGTGGGGGTGCCCTGGTGTTGTTGCCTTAGGCTATAGCAGACCAGCACTGCACCTGTCCTAGCTGTGAACTCTACATGCCTCATGCCTAAAAATCCTCATGGTCAGAGAAACTGCCCTGACTGGAGTGAACCAGAGGTGCTGCTGGCTGAGCCTGTTCCTGCATAACCTGCTAAAATGATCACTGAGAAGGTGAAGCTGAACTTCCATCAGACCCGTTTCCTTCAGACTGAGACTGCTGAGCACTAACTGCAGTGGATGATTTCAAGATAAGCCTCAGTCTCAATCTGGATGAACAAGAAAAACATATTGCCTTCATATTGTCTGAAGGTTGCCTTCTGCACCATGACTGAGGGTGGAACCCTGTTATCAGCAAGGAGCAGGTGTCAGCTGGCATAAGCCCTCCAAGAAACTGGCTTGCCAATATTTCTGTCCTTATTCTATCTATCACATTCAAGATGTGAGCGAACACAGAGCAAGTGTTGTTCCTTCAGCTGAAAGGGGCAAGAAGCCATGTGCTTTGAGGCTGCTTGTGTGTCTCAGCAGGTTCCAGGCCTCCAGAAGCACTTTCCTCAATTTTCTTCTGGTTATCTCTGACTATCTCCCTGCTCCCAACCCTGCCAAACCACAGCAATCTGTGAAGAAACTGGTGAGCATGGCAGGGAGACTATTGCAGGCTCTGTCCCACATTTGGTTAATAACTGGAAGAGATACCAACCTTCATAGGGTAAGGGGTTCTGTTCATCTGGGAGCTCTGCTATTCCAGCAGACAGATCCCATGGACACAGATACCTCCACATGCAATCCACGCTCACCCCATGCAACCCCTTGTGTACTTCCCTCCTCGCCAGTCTGACTCCAATAGCAGCAGATATTCTCAGAGCACTCGGGGACAAACTTCTCTTACCCGTGCCAAGCCTCAAAAACCCTTTCACAGCAAGTCATGTGTGAACTTAATGTGCTCTGTACCAGCACCACCAACCTGCCTCTACCCTGCACAGTTACAATAGTGACAACAGGCCTGGGCAGGTAGAAGGACACTGGACACAGCTGGACCTGAATGCTGGGGGGTTCAGCCAGAGTACACTGTTCCCCACAACACCGCATTCAGCTAAAGATCAGATCTCTCTTCACCTCGTCTTTGACTCAAAGCTCTCAAAGTGGTGCCGTATGGATGTGATCACAATGTTCATTAGTCTCTGTCTGAGCCCCCTCATGCTGCAAAATCCCTGGAGGGGTTGGGCTGGAGTGGGATGGAGTTTGCTGCTGCTGAGATCTGGTGGTTTTTCCCCTGGGGTTTCAAGAAGTTTTGTTCCATCCATGAAAAGTGCCAGGCATCAGGAGAAGATTTGTTTCTTGGCAGCTGTTCCCGTTTTGCTCCAGAAAACCGATGCTGTGCTAGGAATGCACCATGACTAAAATTCCTCTGGGCTGCTCAGGTCAAATAGCAGCAATAGGGGAAACAGGGGACAGGAGAGCAGTTCTGCTCAGCAGAGAGCAAACAGGAGGGCCAAGCCCTTTCATTCCCCTTTCATCTTTCCCTAAGCCAAATACCTCAGGAGCTGAGTAGTTAGAGGAAGAGGAGGAAGCTGGGGGTTAGCCCAGGCTGCTTCCTCCCACCTCTGGCAGCCCCAGAGCACAGGCATGCACACTTGGCTCTGCCTGTTCCTGCTCTGGGAAGTTTTGACACTGTCAGTCTCATTGCTTTTGAGGTGGTGTCTGATCCCTGTGGAGAACAGACCATGCTCTCTCCATTTGTTTTGCCAAGGGCTCAGGAAAGCTTTCAGCATCAGAGGTTTAAACAAGGGGTGTGACAAGCAGCGACAGTTTGGGAAAAACACAAGCAGCAAAAGGTTTTGGTACTGTCAGAGAACATGACAGGCAAGTTCACAGCCCCTGTGGGCCTTTGGCTTCCTGTTTTCTTTTGCCAAAAGGAGAAAGCAATCCTTTGTGGTGACAGAATCACAGGTGGTGACCTTGTGGCAGGCAGGGCAGAGCTGGAGATGCTGAGAGCAAAGCAGCAAGCCTAGCCAGGGACTGGGACAGGAGATGAGAGGATGCTGTGAGGCATCTGGAAACTCAGCTCCTCCAGCCTGCTCAGCTCTGTCCACTGCACCTTGGATGCTGGAATTGCTCTCAGGGCATCTCTTCCTGCTGCTCAGGAAGGGGCTGCCAGGTTTTATAGGAACCTCTGGGGCTGGAGAGTGGGAATGAGAGAAGCCCAAAACTTGTGTCCTTGCCCTCCAGCAGCTGAAGATGCCAGGACTGGTAATGGGGCCAGTGACCCTTGCTTGGGTAGGTGCAGTGTGGGGGCACAGCCCTGATGCTCCAGCCCCTCAGTGCCACTGCAAAATGGGTCGTCCCTTCAAAACAGATCTTGCCTTGTTCCCAGACTAAAAGAAGGGGTTTTGTGATAAAAAGCTGCAGCTGGTCTTTCTAATCTTCCACCAGTGTCTGCATTAACTGTCAAGACAGTGATTTCCTTGATGCTGAGCAATTTTTTTCTGTGCACGCATCCAGCTAATCAATTAAGTTTCTCAGCAGCTTCCTCCAGCATTCAGGCTTGGAGGGTGGAAGGAATTTGTTATTCTAGGCACTGTTGGAGAGGCATGAACTGTACTAAAAGCAAATTGGTTGCGCTTTCCAAGCACTGACACTCTTCACTCACAGCTTGTCTTGCTGATCCTCCTCCCTCTGCCTCCTCCCCGCTCTCCTGAGCATCTCTGGGTGCAGCCCTGGTCCCACCAGCTCACACTGGGCTGGCCTGAGGCACGTCTGCTCAGCTCAAGCTGTGCTCAGCTGTGGTGGGGCTGGGCTTTTGAGACACTCAGTGTCCCAGGCAGAGGCATGGGTGTCTTCCTTTGGCAGGGTGTTCCTGCAGCAGGTCGGTTTGGCTGTCCAAGGGCTGAATGGTGGTGGTTTGTCTCCCACCTGCTTTTCCAGCTGCAGCTGGTACCAGGTGAAAAGGCTGGGTACCATGCCAGTGTCATGGGGATGTGCCAGGGTGGGTTGGTTTGTCCCTCAGCTTTTCCCTCTGCTAAAAAATTATTCTCTTGATGTCTTTATTCTTTTTCCCTTCTTGTTTCCCTTTTTCTTTGTTGCTCCTTGCCATGCTTAGGTGTGGTCCTCTGCATATGGGAGGCAGGCGCCATGGGATGTATTCACATCCTTGGGCTTCATGGAGCTGAGCACAGGGAAGTGCAAGGATCCAGCAGAGTGGGTGGAGGCACTAAGAAATATGGGCAATTTGGAGTGATCTTGGGAAGATTTATGGATGGTTGAGAAGAATCTCCAGCCAGATTGGATACACCCTGGCTCTCTTGGAGTGGGAATGGGGATGTTTTTTATGAGTGTTTAGCAATGCAATGGCTCCAGCATGGGAGCGGCAGCCTTGCCGGAGTCAGGAGGGCTGCAGAGGTTTGTTAGGAGCACAACCAGTTGTGTAAAACTCCTCACTCCCCACTCTCTGGCCTGTCAGGACATACACATGCATCCTCCCAGGCCAAGGAAAACTTGTCCCCAGCAGAGCAGAGCCGGGTGGCTGGTGGGTAGGGATGGCCACAGCCTGAGCCCAGCCTGGCCTCCAGGTGAGCAATTTTCCATTGAGTGCAGCCCGGCAGCCTCAGGAATGCCTCCTCAAAGGCTTCCCTGCAGATTTGTTGCCCAACGTGTCATCCTACTTAGAAATCTAATCACAGAGGATGTGGAGGAACTGGGTGAAGAAAATGAGACATGCCTTCAGAGAGTTATCTTTATCAGCAAGAGGACTTCAGCCGTCTTCAGTCCTGTTGCTGCTAATGACATTCCTTCTGGAGGTTAAATCCTACAGATGTTCTGCTTGGGAAGTGATTTGGTGAACCAGGAAAGTGAACCCAAGACCCCTACTGCCAGCCTTCTTTCCAAGCTGTTACACAATACTATTCTGGGTTTAACAAACCAAAAACATCTGGGAATAATCAAAGCTATTTAGGCTCTGAGAAAGCATGGCTGGAGAAAGTTTGAAGGAAGCAACTTGAAAGCTCAGCACTGTTAAAAACAGTCTGGAAGCCCTGAAAATTAAAACTAGGGTAACATCTACAAAGAGTGAGGAAGTATCAAAAGAAGGATCTAATATCCTCTGAGGAGCAGAGAGGAGCCGGAATGAATTGTAATGCTTGAGCTTCTAAGCTACAGGGCATTAAAAAATTGCTTCAGAACAAACAAATCTGCCTTTCCTGCGATTTCCACTGGCAAGAGAGCAGAGGGAGAGACCAGGGGTCTGGCTTAAAAGCAGCCTGGGGATTGGAAGTCTGATTTAAAGACAGATAATTGCAATCTCCAAAAGCCTGGTAATGGTGATGTAGACCCCACACTGAGCAGTACCTGCCACGGCTGGGTCGGGGGGACACAGGGCATACAGCAGAGATTCAGGGTCCAGTGGCATCCCTGGCAGGGGGGCACCAGCTAGAGTACAGCTGGGTAAAGGAGGAATGTAACCTGTAAAATGTTCTGCTTTGCAAGTGGCAGGATGTGTGCTTGGGCTGACTGATGGCATTGCCACCGTAGGTCGTGGTTCCTGGGGGATGTTCCTCATGGAGGCTGACCCTGCCTTGCTGTCTCTCACTGCAGGGAACATGCTCAGGTCTCTTCTGGTGTGGGAGCTCAAATGATCCTGGGATCATCCTGGTGGATAACCCAGGGCTGGCAGCTGGAACCACTGTCTGTGGGGTGTCCAGCTGGCAGCAGGGGCTGTGCTGCTCTGTGTGCTTGCTGAGCTGCCTGCAGCACTGACCTTGCTCCTTCTGCAGGAGCCTGGGGGCTGCTTCCCTGGAGTGACTCAGGGAGCCAGCCCTCCTTGATGGAAATCCCCTCTTTGAGCATCACAGGAATCAAAGTCTGTCTCTGGGAAATCTCACTGCTGCTCATTTATAGAAGCTTTAGTCTTGGAAGGCCTCTCTCAGTACTTTCCATTCCCTCTCATATCACTTTGCATCCCCTGCTATTCTTGCCCCTGGCTGGGTATGGGGTACAAGCCCCCAACATCTCCAAGAGATGGAAAAGTAGCCTGGGTGTGGGGAGAGTGAACACGCTGCAGGAAGGACAATGGCACAGCAAGCCACCACAGCAGCTGTAGAAGTTGCTAAAGATTTGGGGAATCCAGATTTGCTGCATCTTCTGTGGCAATCTGGCCTCCCCAGCATCCTTGTAAATGAGAAACCACATAAGCCTCACACTCTATTATTGCTACAGAGCATTAGAGTCCCTCATTTAGGATAAACATTCTCATCTCCAGCAGAGCATGAATAACATTAAATGAGATAGTTAAAATGTTTCAGGCCAATTATAGCCCTGGTGTAACTTCAGCAGAGTTACACCAGGGATTAATTTGATCCGGAGAGCTCTGCCTCCTGTTCCGAACTGGGATTCCAGCACGGGTAATTACATCCTGCCTCTCTGCACTTCCTCTGGAGTTTTAATTGGGTTGGATGGACTCAACTTCTGCTCTTTTCTTCAGAAAGCCATGAAATTTCCAAACTGCTACATGAGCAGAGGGAGTTGTGTGCTGCCTCTCTGCCGTGCTAGTGTGGGCCAGGTCTGCCCTGGGTGTGGGTGCACAGCAACCTGCACCCCACTGTACTTTCTGCTGGTAAACCCACCACCCCAATCTTATGTTGGGGGTCCAGCCCTCCCATCCCAGCCTGGATCCCAGACCAGGACTCCTGTGCACTGAGACAGGCAGCTGGACTGTCTCTGGACTGTCTCCCCCTTCCACTTCCCAGCTCTTTTGGTAAATCAGTGTTAATGAGGGACATTTGACCCCCTCTTTCCCTGAACAGCCTCATGAAGCATTTTTGTTCCATGAGATAGTTAAGAAACTTGAAGCAATTTCCTCTCCTTGCTTCTACTGTAGTTTTTTGGTTGATTTTTTTTCTTCTTCTCCTTCTTTTTTTTTTTTTTTAAGGAAAAGTTATAGGCCACACACAGCCTTTAGGATGCCTCAGGAGAGGGAGCAGAGGAGAGACAGCAGTGATGTGGAGGGGATGAAGCAGACAGGGCAGTCAAGGTGAGGTGACCCCAATCCTGGTCCACTTGGTTTGTCAGAGAGACCATGTGTGCAACTGAGACAAGAGGGTCAGAGCTGGGAAAGTGCATATACTGGCTGTGATTAGGAATTGAATTCTGAGGCATTATCTCACTGAGTTGGAGCAATACAGAGTCATATATCCTCCATAGCCAACTGTATACAGGGGTGACAGCAGAGGGAAGGGTGCTGGGAACAGTCTCCCTTGCAGATTTCCAGGACTTTCTGCTGCTGTGTGGTCCACTTCCCTTCTCAGAGAGAAATGATGAAAACAGACAGTCCAATAAACCCCAGGGAGCTGGGCCCAGCAAGGCCCCTCAGCTTCACCCCCTCCTTCAGACTGTGTGGGACTGCTGATCCCACACCACCTCCACCCCCCAACTGGGGGTAGCCCACTCAGTGTTTCATTTCCCTTTTTGGTTTTTCCCAAACTGTATTTTTGTTTGGAACAGAGATGGAAAGAAGAAGAGCAGAGATGTCACAATCCTTCCTTCCTCCTCAAACAAACACCATCTCCTCAGTGGGGTCACGACAGTATGACCATGATGGGGGGACCACGTCCATCAGCATCCCTCAGAAAATGACTGGTGACACCATTCCTGACCTGTGAGGGCTGCCACCACCCCTTCTGTGTTTCCCATGAAGTGGAGGGTGGTTTTGGCCAGCAGAGAGACACAATGAACCAATTAAGTGAATTCCCACTCCCACCCACCAAGGGCCTTCCGGGACCATCCCAAATCTCGGTGCAAACAGCAAACACCTCTCCGTGGCCAGCAAGCCTTGCACAGCCACTGGCTACAGGCACTCACCCACCCTCTCTGAGCTCAGCTGCTGGCTGTGGCTGGCTGAGTAAATAAAGAATGTTTCTCATGAAATCCACCCTCTCAGAGGTCCCCAGGCGGAGAGCTGGCCTTTCCATGGCTCAGGAACCTTTATCCCCCAAATCTACAACCCTCCCCTGCAGCTGATTTAGCAAGCACTGTTTGTACACCCAGGTTTGCAGGGCAGTGACCCAGCAGCACTGTGACATTTGCAGGCACCATTTCCATCTGGCTCCATGTTGTCCTTTCTGTGAGTTTTTGAGTGCTAGTCCAGATGGGGAGGAAGGTCGGAGTTATTGAAGGCAAGGTCCAGACTGAAGTCTGGATTTTCACTAAGCCCAGGATGACTGTGCCTGGGCTAACCCCACAGACCAGGGCTCCAGTGGGCTCCCCTCAGTGAGGCTCTGCTGCAGTTTTTGGGGATCTCATGGTCCCAGCAGACACCCATCATTCTCAGGGCTTCTCTCTATCGCATTTCTTTCCTTGCAGATCCTCCTTGTTGCTCATTTCTGCCCACCCAGACCGAACAGCACCTCTGCAGCTAAGCCTTTGACCTTTATTTTCCCTTAAATCAATACATAAAAGCCATTCTACAGCAATACCAGCATGTCAGGGGAACCATTAGAGGAGCTGATTCTGCTTTTGAGGCTCAATCCTGGTAAGATTTTGTCTTTTCAGATTCCAATCTCTTCTGTGCTGCCTTCAGCACAGCATTGTATTCATCCCCTGAACCCCCCCTTCCTGGCATTATTGACTCTGTATCTTGCTTGTATTCTGCTATGAAATGAAGGTAGGTCCAGGTAAAATCAGTTTTATTCTTCCTGATCATAATACTTCTTTTGCCAAAAAGAAGAAAAGAAAAATGTTTAACATGACTTGAGGTTGAAGAAGCTTAATTTAAAAACTTACAGGGAGAAAATCTGTTAGGAAAACTGTACAGACATTTGTGAAATTCTCAGTATGGAGAACCGAGCTGCTGGGAGCTCTTGTCCATGTCTGGCCTTACCTCTGAGGCAGGGAGGTGACCCTACAGCCCCGGGATGGGGAGAGGGTGCTGACATCAGCCAGGAACATCCTGGGCAGGAGCCATATTCCAGGCTTCTCCCCCACCATCAGCCTCTCTCCTTCCCCCATTCCTGTGGTTATCAGAGGTGGTTGGCTCTTAGAAGGAGCAAGCAGCCTGGTTCGGGTGCAAACTGGGAGTATTTGGCATTGAAAATTCATGCCAGCCATGGAGAGACCAGGGCAACTGTGCCCACAGAAAATAATCCACTTGTGACTAGTTCACTCACCAAAAAACCAAAGACCTGTCTCCTTCTGTCTAATATCTATTTGGGAGCTGCTTTTCCAGTTAGGTTGAAGCTGATGTTTGTGAGCCCACCGCTCCCAATGACTGATCAGCACACCCCGATAGACTTTTCCCATCAGAGCATTTATTTTTACAACAGGACACCGAGTCCTCAAACAAACGAAGGCTTGCACAAGAAATTGTCTGCCTCAGTTTGGCAGCAAACAGGAATATTTCTCTTTATTCTAAAACCAAATTTTTGTGGCTAAATAGAGCCAAAAATATATCTCACCCCCCTACTTCTCCCAGACACGAGACATCTCTGAGTGCCAAAAGCAACTCTTCCCCTGCCACAAATGGACCAAATAAACCCAGCACGAGACTGGTGCTTAGGAGAAGCCGATGTGCCTCTAATGCTGTCATCTACAGAGAGCTGTGTCTGCACACTGATCTTTTATTAATGGATTTATCTCCATGGGAAAGCTGCAGAGCATGTGAGAATCCCATGGCTAGGAGCAGGACCCCCGATCGCTCCGTGCCTGCTGCTGGGGCTGCTGGCCACAACCCAGGGCTCAGCCTCACACAGGCAAATTTCCTTCCTGCCCCAGCATTTAGCCCAGAGCCTGCTCCTCCCTGAGCTGTGGGAGGGCAGCTGGGTGATGTGGGTTTGTTGCTGTCATGGGTTGTTTTGCCGAGGGTTTCGGCAGGTGCCGAGGCTGGGATGTGCTCAGTGCCGGCTGCAGAGCGCAGGGGAGCTGCAGGACAAGGAGGTGTGGTTAATTGGTGAATTGTGGTTAATTGTTTGTTGAGAGCTGGGACAAATGAGGTTACAAGCCTTGGGGGATCTGCCAAAGGGAAGGCAGGGCATGGTGAGTCCCTGAGCTGCCCTGGGCATTCAGCAGTGACCAGGGAGAAAATAGAAAAGACAACTCTGGCCCAAATTTCCCCCCATAGCCCAATCCAGTGTCCCCTCAGCCCTGATGCCGAAGATTCCCTCCCAGAGCCAAGGCAGTGGTGTGTGAGTGACCCAACATTTGTTGGGAGTTGTATATGGGCACCCCAGAGCCAGCCCTCGCTCCCTGGGGTCACTGAGCAGGACACAAAGCCACATCTGTCCCAAATCCCACATAGAATCACAATATGGCTGAGGTTGGAAGGGACTTTAAAGACCATCTTGTTCCAACCCCCTTCTACTAGACCAGGTTCCTCAAAGCCCCACCCAACCCATCCAACTACACTTGCAGTGGAGTGGCATACACATCCTCTCTGGGCAACCTGCACCCTTTGCACCCCATCCCAGCTGGATCATCACTGCCTCTGCTGCCTCTTCTGGCCCTACGAGATGCTCCTGGCATCCAGGCAGAGGGTGGGAGGCCACAGAGAAAGAGCTGGGTGTGCCCTCACCTGGGAACTGAAATGCTATTGAAAGTAATAGAAAAATGGGGTTTTCTGTTCCAGTCCAGCCATTCCAGGTTTTAATTTCCTTTCTTCAGAGCACGACACTTTTCTTACCACTTCACAGCCTCACCAATAGGCAGGAAGGCCGATAAATCCTGGGTGAAACACAAAAAAAATCACCATTAAAATGCTTGAAGGTGAAGACCAGGCTTTTTGCCCCAAACTAGCACTTCCCTCCCTCAATTTCCTCAGAGCTGCATCATCCCAGATAACTGCTGCATCCCACCTGGCCTTTACTCCGAAGCGCTGTTACGTGGTGTGAGGGTCAGAGCCAACCTCTCTCCTGATCTCTTCCTCTCCCTCGGAGTACCTGGGGACAGAGGAGATGGGGTGAGCCGTGGGCAGTGATGCCAACTGCAGCCGCTATGTAAAGGGAAGTGATAACTTGCTCCAGTTACGGCCATTTTTGCACTGAAGAGCAGAGCCCTCAGTTACAGCAAACCCTCCTTTTCCCCACATCCCCCCAGCTCTGCAGAACATCGTGCAGCAGCAGGGCTAAACCTCCCTTACAGGGGACCAAGCAGCTCAGCTCCTGTCCCACAAGGAATTGCTGCAGCACAGTTTAGCCTGGAATATGCTGATTTTATCCAACAATTCTTTTCTTCTTCCTTTTTATTTCCCAGGAAATAAATAAATCATGCAAGTCTTCCACCACCCACTCTCCAAGCAGCTGTCCCAGTATCACGGCCCATGCTTCCCCTGGGCTTTGGAACTGGGTCAGTGAGCAACATCCAGCACTGGTTCTTCCCACTGAAATTCATAGAAAGCAGATATGGCCCCTGGATGCTTTGTCTTTTCAGCACAAATCTCAGCCAGCCTGGGGTGGGCTGGAGGAGCAGGCCATGCCCAAGCACAACCCTCAGAGGGGCCAGGGGAGCTGCCAGCAGCACTTCCCTGCATTCCTCTGCCACACTGGTCCTCACAGCTTTGCATCTTCCCTACCTGGTAGGCACTGGATGTCCCTGAACTTCCATCCCCTGCCAAACTTGGCTGAATTAGGCCAGCAGGCTGGAAAGCCATCTGTGGGAGCAGGGGTGGACACCCATAGGGCACACAGCACTTACTGCTGGGGAAACCAGGCAAAAGAGGGAGCAGCTTCATCCTGTGACTGTGCCCCTGCTTTTCTGACAGTTTATTCTCTGCCTTGTTAGACCCCATGGTAAAAGGGAATTTGTTCTCAATGGGTTTGGGACCCAATCTTGGGACAGGGCTTGTCTCATCATAGGGAACGCAGCTGAAACAAGTACAGGGACCTCCTTAAGCTGCCAATGCAGCCCCACAGAGACCAGAAAGGGGGGTAAAACCTGTCCCAACCTCCAGTAACCATTGGCTTTTCCACCTGTGCTCCTTTGTAGTGTTAGAATTTGGGGTCACTTTCAGTAACTCGCTCCAAAACCTGAAGGAAAAGCCAGAGACGCTCTCTGAGTCACTGGAATGTTGTTACCAAGGACACTAAGGTTCCTGATTTTGAAGAAGAGATTAATTACATTCTACAAATAGACATTGTATCTGCACTGAAGAGCAGCAAGAGCAAGTTCTTTTAGCCTGGCTCATTATGTATCAGCAGGTAGTATTGTGACAGATGTAGGAATGCAGTCGTATTGTCACTGGGGTTTAATCATCAGAGAGCTGTCTTCCCCGGGTCAGCTCCCTGTGAGGATTTGTAATATTTACATAGCACTTGGGGCTGGCTTCTTTATTGCCAGAGTCTGTATTCACTCGTCAGTCTCTCATTATGCATGTGCCAGTATTAATTGCATTTAGAAATGAGATTCTAAAGCAGAAGTGAGAGCTATTTAGACCTCCATTCAGCTTGAAAGACAGCAGCCTTCTGTGTGACAGCTCTCGAGATGTTCTTGTGCTCAGCTCTCTCCCCAGCTGAAAAGCAGGTGTTGGAGAGAGTTGGTGTCAGAGCCACTGTATCAGCACTGCCTTTTGTGCATGCCCAGACATTTATATAACCGACAGGATAATGACTCCACAGAAGTGGCACAGAATTGACCCTTCTGGTACTGGATTGCAAACAGCCAAGGAGAGAGTGGATCTGCTCAGCTGCTGTGCAGATATGGGGGGAAAGCAATGCTGAGCCCTATCTCCTGTGGGAAGAAGAGGGTTGTTCCCTTGGTGGTGGGTTTGAGGGTTATTTACCAGCTCACCTGTGCCTGCAGCACTTTGGGGCTGTGTTTGTGGCCCTGCTGATGTATTTAAAGTGTACAGAAATTCGGCTGACCCTTGTCTGTGCCTGCCTGCTGCGTGCTGATTGCTCCAGCCTGGAGAGACAGAGCCTTGTGCCACCACTGCCAGCTGCCAGCCATGTCTGGCCACTGGAAATGAGGAGGTCACGTCCTGCTTCCCAGAGGAAAATAAACTGGGAGGTTAATCTGGATGATGCCAAGCTACCGGCTCTGCTTTCCCCAGCCAGAGGTGCAGAGACTCTGTTCTTGCCTTGCAGCACAGTGTGTGGGGTAGGACGAGGGTTTTCTCCTGTGGGGAGATCAGCAAAGGCACTAAACACTCCCTCTCTCCGTGGCCCTAGCTCCCAGTCCCAGGAAAACAACCCCTCTGGGGCCCAGGGGATTCATGTCCAGCCTTTTGGGAGAGGACTCAAAAAACAGCAGTAAAGCAAATCCACGTTTCACTTCCCAAAGAGCCTCCTTTGCTTTGCCATAGTCCAGCACTGCCTCACCATGCCTGAGACCTCTCCAAGACCTCTTTTTGGAGGACATCTCACAGACCCGGCTCTTTCCAGCAGGCTCCTTTGTGTGACCTGTGCCCCTTTGGGGGCTCCTGTACTCCCTTGGGTGCTCAGTGCCCTGCATCCCCCTGTGCTGGACTGGCACCAAGACCAAACCCCACGTTCCACACCAGCAGCATCTCTACCTCCCCAAACCCAGGAGCAGGCAGTGAGCAGCTCCTGCCAGAAAGAGACTGGAGGGGAAGAACATGAGAAAGGCAAACAGAGCAGACATCCATAGCCAGCCCTGGCCCCCAGCCAGGACCTTCTCGTTAAATATCACACAAAACAAAGAATAAATCACTGCTTGTTGAGGAAATCCAAGCACTGGAGCCCAAGGAGTCCCTCTTGACCTTCCTGTCTCTTGACAGCAGGTTAGGCCAGGATAGTGTTCCAGTTTGCTTTTCAACTCCAGCAAGGGGTGGGGTAGCAGACCCCACAGTCAGGACGTTGGGAGGAATCCCTTCAAAACCCTCTGTTTGAGCTGGTGGCAGCCAGCTCCAGTGGCCAATACTAATTCCATGGCTGAGCCCCCCAGCTCTGCGAGGGTGGGCCAAGGACAACCTGTGCCATTCCTGGCAGCCCCAAGGCATATAAATAGAAGACAGGGACGTGAAGGAGGTCAAGTGAGCAGGGGATTTCACATAATCTGATCTTGCCTGTGCTGTTCATTTGTGTCCTTTGCCCAGGATGCACGCCCTGCTTTGCACACGGGGACGTCAGAGGCAGAGGGCTGATCCTGCACCAAGCCAGGTTTATCCCGTGGAACACGTGGGCTCCTGACTTTTTCTTCACATGTGCTGTTTCTCAGGGATGTCTTTAATCCAGCAGTCATCTGGAGCAGTGCACGTATGGAAAATCCTGGTCTTTGTCGCTCTATGGGGTCCTGGTACCTGACCAGCCTAAGCCTGGTCCTCCAGCTGGCCAAAATCCAGTTGGATCAACACAGTACTGCTGCTCGGGGGCCTCAGGTTTGTTCCTGGTCTTGACAATGCTGCCTGCCCTTCATGAGGTCCATTGTGCCTTGGTCTCCTGTACCATTTCTCCCTAGTCCCTGGCCAGCAGCACATTTTTCTCTTGCTTCTGCTGATTTTCTTTTCCAGGACACGAAAGTCTGCAAACAGAATCTCTCCTGGTGTAAAGCTGTCAGTGAAATGGCTTTGATTTATGCCAGCACCAAGCAAGGCAAATTGATGAATGTCCAAAAGAGATGAAGTAGAAAAGCTGTCGATAGCCATTGGTCTTTAATGGTGAGAACAATTAATCACCAAAAGAACTAATCTAGGAGTGTATGGCTTTCCTATGGGCTGCATCCAGACCAGGTGCCTGTCTGAAGACTGCAGCAGGGCTCAGAGGAAGTTTTTCCTGGCCATCCAGCTCTGAGTCTCCCTCATGCTCCCAGGTCCAGGCCATGATGGGAGCCCTTGTGCTCATCCCAGCTTTTTGCTGCTGGTGGTGGCACCAGCCACATCCTCTCCCTATGCCATGCTGCTGTCTCACTGGCCACATGATGATGATGATGATGATGATGATGATGATGATGATTACAGTCGTGGTGGTGATGAAGCCAGCTGGGTGAAAGGACTGACCAGGCTACAAGCCTCTAGTTTAAATGTGGTGGAAGGAGTGCCGATTCTGCCTTGAGTGGAAGTAGCCAGGGCAGCACCACATCCCTCCCAATCCCAACCTTTTCAGCTCCAGGCTCCTTCCTATCTTGTCGTGTACAGATTTGTGCTTTATTCAGTGCTTGCTCCTAAGAAGCTGACCCCACACACTGCTCCTCTGGGCAGGGCTTGTGCTGCAGCTAGATCTGCCTGTCCAGGGCTGGGGCACTGGGCTGTCTGCACACTGCCAGCCCTGGTGCCATCATTCCAGGTGACTTGTCCTCCAGCCATGTACCTGCCCATTCCTCCTGCAGCTTCCCAAGGGATGCACCTGCAGTCTGCCAGCCTTTCCAGTCACTCCTGTACCCTCTGCCCAGAGACAGCCCCCAGCTCTGCAGCTCAATTGCTCAGACACTGAATGAGTGTTTAACTCGGCCAGTGCTGCAAGCAACAAGGGACAGCCGGGGGCACAGAGGCCAGGAGATGCCTTCCCTGCTTTGAGTCTTGTTTCTCCCTCCCCTGATTTAATTGGCTCATTAAGTGCCAATTTGACCTCCCCACTTTCAGATGTCTCCAGTCTCCGCTGGTAAATAGATTTCTCTGTCTCCAGCAGAAACCTCCTGAGCTGAGCCTGGTGTTGGAGCCGGCAGCTGCACAGCGAGCGAGGGCAGTGCTTGGGCTCGCTGTGAGCACGGCCCCGCTGCCACCGAGCTGGAGCCCAGCGAGTGCTGAATGGGAACAAGACTCCCTCCCAAAAGACACTGGGAGCTGCAGCCACTGGCACCCTGCCCACAGCACAGCGGGGATGCACCGAGCAGGAGGTGACCCTGCCCTCCTGTCACAGCTTTGTCATTGCCTTGGTGTGGGACTGCAGCAAGTCCCTTCCCATCTGCTCCCTGCCTTTGCCTTGGAGCCAGGATGAGCGTGAGCGTGTGTGTGAACACGGAGCACAGGGCAACAGGGTGCGGGCTGGTGGCTGCTAGCTCTTCTCAGAGCCAGCATTTAGCTGATGCTCTCAAGCATTCCACATAGCCAGACACTCATCCAACCTCTTGGAACCCCAGGGATGAAGCAGGACCTTCCCAGGGCTGTTTCACACCAGGTGGGTGTCAATGTCAGGCTGGTGATGTCCCCATTGCTGAGAACACTGCTTGATCTCCTCCCAAGCCAAGGCATGAAGAGAGTCAGGCAGGTGCTGGACTGCTCCATTTGGGAAACAGCTTGGTCAGTGCATTCAAAAGCATCCCAGTGGTTCATCCCTGGCCCTTTGCACCAGACAAACAGGAGGACCAGTCCTGCATTTCCCCTTCCTGGCACTGGTGCATCAGAGAGGAGGTGACTGCACATCACAGAAGGCTCCTCTCTGCTCAGCTCGAGGGATTGTCTCCCGGTGCCACCCAGAGAACCAAAACCAGAAGGAACCCAAATAATCTCCATGAATATGACATAGGTTGAGGAGTGAGATCCTCCATCCCAGGGCCACCCCTCACCCTCCCAGCCCCAGCCCCAGGGCCCTGAGGGGGCGGGAGGGGGACAGGAGAGTACATACGGTTCGACTTTGTTGAAGAAGCGGCGCCGCAGCAGGAGGACCAGTGGACCCAGGATCAGGATGGTGGTGCACATGGTGCTTCCTCCATCACCACCAGTGCTTACAGCCCTTCACATCCCTCTGGAGGCACTGCTCAGCCCAGGGCTGTCACCTGTGCCCCTGGCTCATGGGCACCTCTCCCCAGCAGCCACCTGAAAGCTCTCAGGGAAGGTTTTAGGAGGATTAAGGCAGGATCAGATGTAATTAAGAGGCAGCAAATGAGGACGCTCTCCTCTGACCTCTGGATGGGAGGGAGCCCCGGAGCTGGTCTGTGACCCCTTGAGCATTTAATTGGATTTGGTGTGTGGTGCTCCTGGCCTGGCTGGTCCCAGCCCTGCCCCTTGGCCAGGTGGGTGCTGAGGGTGATGTGTCATGGACCAGGCCAGCTCCCACCTCATCCACCCCATGGCACCCCCAGTCTGCCTTCCTGCCCCCACCAGCCCCACACCACCAGGGCTGGGTACTCCCCTCTACCCCCCTCTTTCCCACGTGCCTCCCTCCCCTCTGTGCCCACCTTCCCCCTGCTCCTCTCTTTCCCTCCAGCTCCTCCATCTCTCCTCCTGCCAGATCTGCCTCAACCCGCTCCCCGCCTTTCCTGGCTCCAGTAATCTGACAGGCTCAGACCTGCCTGTAATTCCCTGTGGACTTGTCTCAGCCAGCTGATCCCAAGACCTTGTCTGCATCCTTCCCTCGCCCGGGCTGGGTTTGGTTCCTCCTCCCCACTCTCCCATGGCTCAGCAGCACACACACCTTTCTTCACACAGCTGCTCTGGCCCTGTGCTCTCCCCAAGATCTCCTTGCTCATCCCTTTCTCTTTCCAGGGAAGCCTTTCCCTCCACTCTAAGTGCCACTGGCCTTCACACATCTTGTCCCAGCTCAGCCCTTTGCAAAGCAGAACATGTTCTGGAGTGACTTTGTGGGTTTAGGTTAAAGAGAACAACTGGGAAGCACCTCTGCAAGAGGGGCAGGGGGAAGACAGCTGTGTGTGCTGTGCAGAGCTGTGGACACACACATGGGGATTGATGGTGGTGATGGTGCTGACCTGGAGAAGAGCCTCAGAGCAGGCAGGGAGCTGTGGACACTGGCTGTGGGGTTTTGCCCCCAGGTGGGGTTTTGCCATGAGGGTCCTCCAGTGAATGCTCTCTGCCCCCACCCCCAGCACTACCTGTCCCACATGGACACCGTGGCAATGGGCTCTGATCCATGGAGTCTAACACCAGTGCTCATCAAAGCTGGGATGTGTCTCCCTTTGGGGCTGTGCACACAACCAGCCCTGAGGGTTCTCCCCATGCTCCAGCTTCATTTTGGCCTCGGGGCACGAGACAGGGGCTGACATGGGATGGACATTGGCCTCAGCAGGGCAGCAGAGAAAAGCCCCAGTCTGGGTGTTCCCATAACTCAGACAGAAAACAGCTACCTCCTGCAAAAGGGTTTTAAAAGCAGAACCAAAACCTATATGGGTCTGGGTTTAGTGAGTTGTTAGGTTTGGTAGAAAGCAGAACTGAGCTTTCCAGGAAAGCCTGGCTTTCCATCCCTATCTAGCCAGGGCCAGACATGTCCCCTAAGCCCAGCCATGGCAGGGGCTTTGGACTGCTGTGGTTAATTCTATTCTGGTGGACATGTCCTCTCAAAGTACTCTAAGCCCTGACAACAACAGTCTCAAGCAGCACTTGAAATGTCAGTAAAACCAAATTCTTCTGAGGCTATCCAGTAAACAGTCCCCATTCCTGAACTGGGGGGTCAGCCGGGAGCAAAGGGGATGGACCTGGCCTCATTACTGGCACTGACAGGATGGGAAACCTTTGTGAGAGTGGTGGAAGAAACATCCCAAGCGTGTCCTGCAGCCAGATGGAGACAAGAGTGAATAATTCCTTCCTGAGTGTAAGTCAGGCCGGACGGAGGGTGCGGAGCTGCCTTGCGCAAGGCACCGGGGAGCGCGGGGAGTGGCCAAGCCCCGTGTCCCAGCCAGCCGCCCTGGAGCACGCTGAGCCCCCAGGAGCACGGTCCGCTCTGCTGGGAAGTCACTGAGCCAGATAAACAGAGCCTTCTGGCTCAGCTGAAGCCCAAGAGGCTGGAAGGACCTTCTTTTTCCTTCCAGCAGCCTGGCTTTTGTAATCCCTGGGAGGACATTGCTGCCTGTAAACTCTTCTCCCCTTGCCCAGACCCAGCCAGGCTGACACCAGCAAAGTCCCCATTCTTGCACCCCAGATGCTGCCTGAGACCCTGAGCTTTCTCCTTTGGGGACTTGTTTGTAACCATAGAGCCCTCCCTAACCAAACAGGGAACCATCACTCAGGCTGCTCAATCATCCCTCTGTGGGGACGAGCCCTGGGTGCCCCCAGAGTGTGAAAGGGAGCTGGGTGCAGGGGGCAGTGCCTGAGTGCTGGCCCCTGCACTCACTTGGGTGACCTCTGCAATGCAAAACACATCTTCTGGAATGGACTGACTTTGGCACTGAGGTCATTAGGTGACCTTGGCAACCAAAATGTGCCCCACGTCGGAACATCTCGCCCCCAAACACTCTTGATTGATGCTGAGAGGTGCTCGGTTCAAAGGCAAGGTAATGTGAGCAGATTAGTTAATGCTTCTTGCCCTGGCCCTTGAGAGCAGGGCAGGAATGATGGGGCAGACTTAATGGATTTTGAAGGCTTTTCTTTTTAAGATATGAATCAATAAAGCTGTACAAGGAGCATGGATAATGTGATTGGAATAAGAATCAGGGCTTGTCTTTGAATCAGAGCAAAGTCCCTGACGGTGTTTACTTCATGTCCTGGCACCAAATGTGAGATGACATGAATATATTAGCTTACTGGCTTTCCTGAGCAAACCCTGCCATGTTCAGACCAGCTTCAGGAAGGAACAGAGCATCAAAAAGAATCAGTTTGGAAGTGTTGACCTGTTTCCCAATAACCCTGTCACCCTTGTTTACCACTGAAGGGTCTGGCTGTGACAGGGGCTGTGCTCTACGTGGGAAGAGCTGGGCACAGCAGATGAAGAGGAAGGTGGTGACACCAGAGGCTGTTCAGGATCTGGAGAAGTTTACCAGCTGGTTAAGGCCTTGTCCATGAAGCCCTGTGGTGCTGGATCTATCATCTGCTTCCTGAGAATCTCTTGCTTCATCTGTCCCAGTTGCATCACAAGGTTTCACTTTCTTCAAATCCCAGTGTGGGACTGAGAGTTTTTGCAACATTCCCAGTCTAGGAGCAGGTTGGTCTGGGTTGGAAGTGTTCTCCAGGGTTGTCTTGGCAGCATCTCGCCCTGCCCTGCCCTGCCCTGTCCTGACAGAGAGCTCTGGGCAGCACCAGCCCTGCTCCCAGGGCTCCTTTCTTCCTATTCCCCTGGATTTCCTAATCCTTGGAGGTTTTTACATTGTGTGGGTTGGTAGGGGTTTTTTGGAGAGGAAACCAGAAAAGCTGTCATAAGGTTTAAGGTCATGGGGAGGTTGTGCTGTCCCCATCACACCCAGTGCCTCCAGTCTGCCTGCTGCTGCCAAGGGTCTTCATTCCATACTCCCTTCCCAGGCATCACCCCCGTGCTGCTGTTGTTCCAGTCCCCGGCATCCCACACCTTCCTGCTCCCACACTTGGGGGTGGTGAGCTGAGGTTGGAGTGGCTGCAGGGTTTGGGGTCCCCTCTGGGGGCTGGGGGCTTGGGGCAGGGTCCCACAGGAAGGTTTGCTCTGGTGGCACCTCAGTCTCTGCACAAAGACACATTTGCTGGACTGGGAGCCCAGAGCAGAGGAACCCTGTTCCCATGTAAGAAGGGGATGGTTTGGTTTAAGCACATTCCCCACAGCTCCAGCAGCACAGCCTGTGGTCTGGATTCCATCAGCAGAGGAATGTCTGCTCCTGGCTTTGCCCTTCACCACAGCCCAGGTATCACAGAGCTGCCCAGGGCTGGGAGGGGACAGCAGCTCCCATCACTGTCACTTCCCTGGCACATCTCTTCCCAGCCACCATGAAGACATGGAACTGGGGAAATCCCAGTTTCTCGGTACTTCAGGTCTTTCCGAGTAAATTGGTGACCAATCCTTCCAGCAATGTGGAAGCTTTGATCACAATGACTGCGTGATTAAACTGGGATCACCCCTGCCTTGGGATGGAGATTCAGGCAGCAATCCTGCCCCAGCTGGATGTGGGGGAGGGGTCCTGCTGGCTGCAGCCCCTTTTGTCCTCCAGCCTGATCCTGCAGAGATGGCTCAGACCACAGGCACTGCCAGCACGGAGCTGGAGCATCAGGTTTGCACACAGGTCTCCTGGGATCAGAGAAGCTGGGGGAAGGAAACCTGCAATAAGCACAGAGCATTTATACAGGCTTTAGGCTAAATCCTTGCCTCCCTGGGTAGCAGCACTGCAAATCCATTTCCTAAACTCTTGTTATTCCTTTTCAGGCCAGGACTTTGCAGTTGGCAGCAGGGCTGGATTAGGAAAGGGGAGAGAGAGGCCTGGCCTGCTGAGGGCATTTCTGGGTGAACTGGGCTGGCAAACAGAGGCTTTGCTTCAGCAAAGGTCAGAGTGACAAGTCCAGTATCTCCAGGCCAGATAGTGCAGCAGCCTGGAGTGGCTCTGGGAGGAGAACTAAAGAGGAACACTTAACCTGGCATGCACCACACTGGTGCCTTCAGCCCTGTTCCACTCAGAATGTCAGGACTGTTCCTGTTCTGGCCAGGTTGGTGTCTTGAAGGTCTGGAGGAAGGATCCTCGCTGCATCCCTGGAATCCCACCCACACCAAGGCCTTGGTGCAGCTACCACAGGTCCTTCCCAAAGCACTCCCTGGTGGATCTCGTGTGGTGTCTTCTTGGGACCACCCCAAGTAACGGTGTCTGTCAGAAGGTCCCAGGGAGCTGACATTGCAGAGGACACAAGAAGTGACCTGTTTTTCACCAGGAACCAAATGACAAGGCTGTCCCCATGAACCAGGAAGGGTGGACTCAGCCCTGAAGGTCTGGATTTGGGGTGTCTGCCTTCACCCCAGAGACAGTGGAGAAGTCAAAGGTGGGGATCTGCCATCATCCACATCCCACACGTTGTGGAGCTGAAGTCTTGGGATTTTTTGCCTTCACCTCCCACTCAAGGATTAGGAGCCAAATACATTTCTCATTGCACCCAGCACATGAGAGGAGGAGAGGCAACGTGGGAGGGCACGGGAGGAGTGGGAGAAGCCGTCAGCAGGTGGGTACAGATCCCTCAGGAACATGCCACAAGCAGAGGCTTGGAGGGCCTGGAAGCCCATCCTCACCTTCTGCAGCCAGAATGGAGCATGGCTTGAACAAGCACTCGATCTCTTCCTGCTGTGCAGAAGCTCTGGGAGAAACAGGTTCAGGCTAAGCAGGGACAGGGCACCACAGTGTCACCCCATCACGGGGAGAAGCCCATAGGATGGGGGTGGAAAGCAGGAGGGCTGTGATGCTCAGGTGATGAGGGGAGAGGGATCAGGGTGTTGAATCAGGATCTGAAAGAAATTGATTGATTCCTTCAATAGGGATTATGCAGGCTGACCCCATCTCAGTCTCTGCACTGGCCATGGGGAACTAAGTTCTCTGTCCCCTTCCCTGAGCCCCATGGCCCTGGACTGCCCTGTCTGAGCAGCAGGCACTGTGCTGAGCTCCCCTCTGGAACAGCAGGCAGCAATGGTGTCAACACAGCATCTTCCTCCTTCTGGAACAAGTCGCCTCCTAACCCCAAGCCCTTGAGAGCAACAGTCAAGGGAAACCATGGAAACGGGTGGCAGGCGCGTGACAGCGTGAGCCTGCACTCCTGCCCTTCATTCATGTCCCACGTCTGGGACGAGACGCAGAAATGCAGGGCTCTTGGGATCGTTTGGGATTTTGAGGCAGCGGAGAATCACCCCTGCTTTCCTCCCCATCTCCTGTTTGTGGAGCAGAAGGGCACATGGGAACGGGGCTGGGCTCCTGCCAGGGCCGGACACGATCAGCACAGAGAGGGAGGCAGAAACCTGGAGAAGGATGGGGGTTTCTCACTTACTTTTTAAATATTTCCTAATATTTCAATATTTCTAAATGGATACTTTTGAGCCCAGACTTTTGAGCCCAAACCCAGGCACTCCTGGTGCCAAGGAGTGAGGAAAGGCACCTGCTGGACCCAGGAACCAGGTGCCAGGCTGTGAGCCTAAGACACCAGGTATGAAAGCTTCAAAGATTCTTTTTCTTTGAACACACAGCAAGTGATAACCAGCACTCCACCCAGATTATCCCCCCAGTGTTCACATTGGTCAGAATATGATTTTTCTCCTTTTTGAAAGTGCTTGCACTGCATTGCAGTTTTGTTCTGGTTTTAAGCTGGATCTTTCTGGGTTTAAGCTAAGTCTAAAGCACCTCTTCCCTTGCACCTCAGGGGAAGGGGATCAGCTTTGCTGTGCCATCCCTGGTCCAGAGGGGTTTCTCTGCTGCCTGGGGACATTGTAGTTAATGTTTGAGCTGGGGCTCGTGGCTGCTCATCCCGGTGGCTAATGGGCACAAGGCAAATCCAAACTTGGTGAAAATCTGATGATTCAGCAGCTGCTGGTGGTGTTATTGAAGGATTCCTGACCTCTGTCCAGGTCGGGTTGGCCACACTGCTCTGCTGTCACACTGGTGGGTTCAGCAGCTCGCAGCTGAGCTTTGCACTCGAGCCGAGGGGTTCACGGACACGCGGGGCTCCCGCTGTGTCCCAGCACACCTTCCCTGGGGGACCCACAGTGGGGGATCAGTGGGCAGCACGTTCTCCACCGGCTCTCATTAGCTCTGCAAAAGCAAATTTGCTGACACCACCAGTCTGGCGGCTGCTAATGGCGAGGTGGCCCAGGCTGCTTTGGAGGTGAAATACAGCAAAAAAGCCTCGACAGCTCTGCAACAACAAAGCTCCAGCCCCTCAAGGGGCTCAGCCACCCTCCAGGCTGTCAGAGCGGCACCCGCAGCCCGTCTGTCCGTCTGTCTGCCCGGCTGCCCTGCCAGGGAAGTGCCCTGCAGGCACACCCGCTGCTCCGCTTGTCTCTGATCCCCCCCATGGGGGACTCGCGGTTATTACAAGGCTCCGTAGGATTTTCCTGCTCTCCGTGCAAATGGGCTGTGCTGTGGGTTTAACATGCCGGATTGTCAGGGAGCTGGGAATGGCATTTGGGTAAAAACCAGCCCCAAAAGCACACCCACGAAGGCGGCGGGAAGCCCGGAGTGGAGGTGTTCCCTGCCAAGGCGCTGCCAGGAGGGATGCGATCGCAGAGTGACGGTAATACCTTCATTTCACAAGCGCCTTAACTCTGGATCCCTTTCAGCTGGGTCCTGCCACAAGAAGGCAGAGCAAATTCCCAGCGTTAAAAAGTCCCTGTGGGACAGACCATGATCTCTTTTGGGGGCAGAGAGACTCCCGCAGTGGGGGGGCCTGGTGCTCCCCTCTCCACCCGGTTCTCTGTGCAGCCCAAGAGCTGAACGGGGATCTGTTCTTCTCAACACCACCCCCTGCAAAATCAGGGAGAGTAAAGAGCAGAGTCGGGGCACAACTCGGCGCAGCCAGCGGTTGGGCTAACTTTAACTCAGCACTCTGGGTTCTGAATTTCCTCTGAGCTGTTTACAAAGGGCTGGAAAAAAAACTTCCAGCACTACCTCCCCCCGCCAGCCCCGTCCTGATGTTGCCCAGAACATCTCTCTCATCCCTCCCTTTCAGGGAGGAAAAAAAAAAAAAAAAAAAAAAAAAAAAAAAAGGAAAGGAGGGAGGAGTGGGAGAGAGGAGGAGAGAGGGAGAAAGTGAGCTCACGTTCACACATTGGTGAAGAGGCTGGTCTTGCAATGCCTTTGAATATTTTACTTTTAGGCAGTTCTTCATCAGTCAGCCACACGCATCCGAGGCGAGCTGAAGCTAACTACAGCCATGGACAGCACTAGGAGATCTCAAATCTAATCGCACGCATCATTCCTCCGGGATATTTTTTAAATTCCATATCTAACCACGCCGGCAGGCAGCTGCACTCACACACACACACACACACACACATCCATATCCACACGTCGCAGAGCCACCGAGCAAACACCTTGTCTCCTCTCGCAGGATATACCCGCTCACACACATCTCTCTTTATCTCCTCCTGGCTTCCCGGAGGATCCTGCCGGCTGTTTTTCATGGAGAAAGTCCAGGGAGAAATGGAGATTGAGAGATGGGAAAGAAGTGAAGAGATTTCAGACGCAGAAAAAAAGGTTATTCAAGAGATATGGAGCAGAGTATATGCAAACTGCGAGGACGTTGGGGTCTCCATACTCATCAGGTATTTAAAAAAACAAACCAAAAAGAAAGGAAGCAGCAAATCCAACCGAATCTCTTTATAGCTGAGAAAGAGGCAGAACAATATATAGAACTGAGTGGAGATGAATGACAGCGAGTGGGGAGCTGGCTGGGTGTATTGCTGCCTGGGAGCAGGGAGGGATTCACAGCGCTCCTCGGGTTCCCACACCTTTGAGCCGGGTGGCAGCGGCGAGGGGAGCGGGGGGAGCCTTGCCGGGGACATTGGGGGAAGCTGCTTCCATGGAAAGGTCACCTTCACCTGCAGTCAGGGCTGGGGGGGCGGCGGAGGTGGGGGGAGCTCGC
>VZTR01003996.1:238005-261938 GCA_013400775.1 Chaetops frenatus
GGGGGGGGACAGCAGCCCCGGGAGGGGGTGAGGAGCATCTCCCGATGGCAATGGGGCACAGCCAGCAGCTCAAAGCTCTGCACCTGCAACCAGAGCAGGGGAGATGCTCTGGAGGTGGGGAGCAGAGGCAGGTGGGGGTTCTTGTGTTGTCTGGGATTACAACCATGTCCACGTAAACCGGGAAAGTGCCAAGTGGAAATCCCACAGAGTCCCACTGCCGCTGGGAGTTTGGGGTATCGGTGGGGTATGGCACCAACAGGCCATTTCCCTTATTTCAGAGGGGATGGGAGGACTGGCAGGGCAAGGAGAGGGGCAGGTGAGATGCCTGCAGTGACCTGTTGGCAAACAGCAAAGATCCTGCCCAGAGAGGCACACCCCTCACTCACCCCTGGGGTCAGTAATGCTGGGATGTTCCTGCTCAGATTCTTACCTAGACCAAACACCAGGCACCCCAGGTAGGAGACCTGAGACTGGGTTGTGTCCTTCCTGCTTTCTCCTGCAGCAAGGGACTGTGCGTGTGCAGGGAACCCCTTGGATGGATGGGCTGTTTACTAATAATCATCTGAAAGTTTTCCAATTGACTGAGCTAAAGCCCTAAGCTCACAGGGTCTGCAGGGAGCAGAGCATCCCTGGACATCACCATGAGCAGAGCCAGTTCTCCTCCAGGCTCGCTGGCAGCACTGCAATGGAATTTTCTTAACCAGACCCCTCTGCAGATTCCAAAATGACATTGGAGCCCCTTCTCCACCTCTTTCACAAAGATTTCCTTCTCTCAGAGCCAGCTGATGGCTGAGCCCATTCTCCCGTGGCCCCCACTCTGTGTAGGCAGCCAGGGCAGTCAGGAGGTGTGACAGCCCCACAGCTGGGGACACCAAACCTACCTGGGCTGGGTTTAAAGCACAAATGGCAGAGATCTGGGGGTACAAAATTCCCCTTAGCCCCATCCCATGAGGTTCAGCCACGCATGGCCAGCCCCTTGCCCAGCACCTGGGTCATGCCATGGCCCCACCTGCCAGCTCTGCCCAGGTGCCCCCTGCCCACAGACACAGGGAGGGCTGTGTGCCCATGGCTGGCACCAGGGGACTCATGGCAATGCCATGGGGGATTCACCCAGGGCAGCTCGTTGCTTTTGGAGTCCCCGTGGTGCTTGGAGCAGGGTTGGGCACAAGGGGCATTCGAGGTGTGGCAGTGGGGACTGGGTGGTGGAGCTCTGGTCCCAACTCAAACTTTCCCAGTAGAAGTTTTTGGTCGTTTGTTGTTTTTGTTTTTTTTTAAACCCAGGCAGAGTTGTGCACTGTGGTGAAGGTTTTCTCCTGCTGTGACAACAGGGCAGCACAGAACTGCCTGCTAGGGTGAACCCTGGCTCCTTGAGAGCCTTTGCATCCTTAGCCATGACATGTGCCCTGGCACATCCCAGCTAAACCCACCCCCTGCTCCTCAGCCAGAGCCTCCCTAGGATGCTTAAAGTGAGGTCTGGCCTTTCAATGCATGTCCTTGGCGATAGTGATGTAATTTGGGAGAGCTTCCATCCCCTCCAGCAGCACCGGTTGGAGCAGCACATCCACCTGCATGGCACAGCTGTCCCCCTGAGCACAAACCCTGTCCCCAAAGAGGGAGGGTTTGGTGCTGCTGCCCTGAGCCCCGCTGTGAGCTTTGAGCTGCACCGGAGCTGCCTGGGGAAGCACGGGCCAGGTGAAAGCAGGGCAGCCCTGGCCGGGGCCGGGAGCACCGGCGCTGCCGCTCTCCCCGCTGCCTTCGCAGCCGGCAGGAGCCGCCGGGAGAAGTGGGTCATGCGAGGAGGCCGCCGGGAGCCCGGCCCGGCGGCAGCCGCTTCCCAAGACGTGATTCAGCAGCTCCAGAGGTCGGGGCTGGGGAGGGGGCAGCGGGCGGCCGCTGGTGGGGTCGGTGCGAGGTGACCCGCCCAGCACATTTTGGGTGGGCAACCACACAACGTGCCGGGGGCTGGGAGCTGCCCCCAGTCAGCCTCTGTTTCACCAGTGTCCGCCTGGTGTTCCTGCTCACCTGGCTAGGGAAACTGAGGCAGCAAGGGGTTTGCACAGGTGTGGCCAGGGAGAAGGAAGGGGGATGCATGGCTGTGGGCCCCCCTTTGGTGCAACCCCCACGGGCAGGGTGGTGAGAGCAGGTAAATCTGTCAGCACTTCTGTGACCAGGGACTTGGCTGTGTCTGGTGGCAGAGGGTCTCTCCCTGCTTACCTGCTCCATCCCCTCTCCATCCCTTCAGAGCTGCCGAGGGCAGGGAATTACATTTTCCCAGGTGGGAAGGACTGTGGTGTTGCAGCACTTCTGAAATGAAGCTGGGGCCTGGTCCTGTGTCCCAAGGGTGTAGGCAGGGAGGGAGCAATGCCCCCCAAAAGGCAGAGAGGGGGGTTCTGCAGTGCTGCCATCCTGCAGGAACCCAGTCCAGCTCCCTCTGCCCCTAACCAGCACCCCACCCCTCCACCCCCAGCCATTCCATCCTTTGCAGATGGGGAAACTGAGGCACAGACCTGGGCATCATGTTCCCATCCCTCATGGCTGCTGCTGGGGCTTTAACCTACAGCAAAGCCCTGGGGTCCTGCCCTAGCACGATGGGTCCCTGATCTCACAGGGCTCTGGGAGCCCCGGGGACACAAACACAAATAACGGGGACTACGGCTGAGCAGCCACCGGATCCTGGGAATCTGCGCTCTGTGGTTCAAACTATGTCGCTAATTGACAATTTCCTCAGTGGGGAGCCTGGCCCCGGAGGAAGCAGAGTCTCCTCGCCACGCTCATCTTCCTCCTCAGGAGCTCAGGGGCCTCTGCAGGCTCCATCTCACAGCTGCCTTAACCCTTGCTGGAGCTGGAACACGAGCTAGGGCTGGAGCTGGAGCCTGGAGCTGCTCGTCTGGGGCTGAGCGGTTCCCAAGTGGGAGCCCTGGGCTGAAGCTCTTCCACAGCCTCCCCATGCCCCCAGGCTCGTTGCTGAGCCTCAGTTTCCCCATCTGTTGTTTAGGAATCAGTCCTTTTTTGAACCCTCCCTCACCACAGAGCTCAGAGCAGGGAGCAGGGCAGCCTTCAGAACCTCCATCAGCCCTCTCTGTGCCGGGCAGGAGCCCCTCCAGCACATGGCCCATCCCTCCCCAAGGTCCCCTTTCTGCCCTTCCAATACTTTATTGGCAACACTCTGAGACAGGGCTGGGGAATGCAAACACCCAGGGGTGGCTCAGGCCTCTGCAGCACACAGCGGCTGAGAGCACCCAGGGGTGAATATCAGAGGGGCTTTGGGACCCTCTCTCCTTTGCAGACCCCAGCTAAGACCAGGATTCCAGGGCTAAAACCGCAGCCTGTCCCGGCCGGCGCGCTCCCACACCCACACACACGTACACCACAGGCACAGATGTGGGACCACAAAACTTTATGGTGGGATAAAACCCAGGGATAGTTTCTCTTAGATCCCAGGAGAATCTGGACCAAGTTTTAATGCCATGCCAAGTGCAGGCAACGCAACCTGGCTGAGCCACCACAGGCTGTGCCACCTCCACAGGCCTCCTCCATCACTGTTCCCTCCGTCTGCACTCCAGACCCATCAGCTTTCCAAATTTCCACCTTCTCTGCCACTCCTGATGTGCTCCTTCTCCCTCAAGAGGTGCAGGAGGGGAAGCAAAAGGTTTGCAAATGCAGGATCAGGCCCCTGGATTTCGACAGCTGCTTAGTCTGAGCAAACACACCTGGATTCAGACAGTTTGCAAAGAGCTTTAAAATATGAAAGCACTCCTTGGATGCCAGACATTATTGTGAGTTCTAGGTTAAAATAGCAAAAAATCTGAGTAATGAGTCTGGCAATGCAGAAAACCTTTCTTTTTTTTCCAGCTGAATTGAAAAAGTATGGGTTGAATCTACCCAAGAATGGCATTTAAAGAAGTGGTTTTGCAGCTACCCCCCAAGGCCAATATGTGTTGTGCAGAGGCATCCATAGGGAAAGGCTCCATTCCTGGCTGATGAAGGACACATTTTGGGGCAAAGTGGTCCAGAGAGATGCAATATCTCTCTTTGAAAAGGGCCCAATGAAAAGACCAGCAGCAGCGTCCCTGTCCCACCTCACAAATGGTTGTGGTCAAGCTGGGAGATGTTTTTGTGGGGATAAGGACAACCAGAGAGCAGCAGGGCTCTGCTCTGCTGGCACAGACACACATAAGGGACATTTCCCAACCTAACAACCACTCCATGAGCATTGAGGGGGCGAGTGAGGGTTTAATAAACTCAGTCTCAAAACAGCCCCTTCTCCTAGGGCTGCGTTGTCTCACAGATTGCAGCTCCTGGGACCAACCCTTTTGGCTTCTCCACGGCCAAGGCAGCTGTGTGGGGATCCCTGTGGCACAGCCCGCACCAGCCACGGCCTCGGGGCTGCCAGCAGCTCTCGGGATGTCCAGGGACGAGCCTTTCCCCTGTCCCCTGTCCCCGTGCTGCCCTTGCATCATTTGCAATCCCGCTCAACACCCTGAGAGCTGCAAGGACATCCGTGACCAAGGCAAGCAAAGACACAGAGGGCGAGCAGTTTCCCCGGAGGTTTCCCTGGCTGTGGCTAAGGATGGGTCGGTACCAGCCGTGGCAATTCCTCCTCCAGAGCAGGCAGCGGGGCCGAGGCTGGGCTGTGCCAGCCGGCCCCGTTAATGCGGTTGCTGCTGCGGAGCGGGGCCGCGCCCGGACGCGGCTGGGCGAGCGCTCGCCTGCGGAGCTTCAGGGCTCATTAAGGGCAGGGAAATGTCAGGACAGCCCCGGCAGGGCTGAGGGAGCCTGGGGAACGCGGGGTGCCGGCTGGCTGGCGATCCTGGCCGAGCACAGGCAAGGCTGAGCCGGGGCTGCCATGGGAGCGTTAGGTGGGAGAGGTGGTGCTGGGCACCAGCAACACGCGGGTTCATGGTTTTACTGCAACATGGACTACGTCCTTGTGGATGTGTGTTACCCACCTCTCTGCCGAGCCAGGAGTCTTCTTCCAGCTCCAAGGGCAGTAAGTCTCCAGAGACACGTGGGAAAGCCACTTTGGTGCTGTTAATTCACTTCTCTGGTGAAAGCTGTCCTTACCCCCATCCTAAAGGTTCATCCAGGCAGCCAAGAGGCTTTGGGCTGAATCCACATGTGTGGTAGGGGAAAACAGCAGCCATGAGGACTTGGAGGTGTGAGTTGTGCACACGGAAGTGAGTAGGACGTGCCCCTGGGGGTTTCTAGCTCATGTTCAAATATACTTGGTGGAGCCTTTGCTGCTGAGTCCACTCCCAGCCTCCCTGGGGTGTCCTGGCCCCTCTGCCTCGGGCACTGGGGCAGCCTCTGAGCATGGCTCGGTGTTGTGCTGGATTCTGCTCCCAAGGCTTTGCAGTGGCATGTGGGCTTCACCTGAAGGAAGGCCCAGCTACACGCTTCTCTCAGCTGTAGAAGAAGTTGAATTTAGCATGAGTGTGTGGATGGGGGGCTTGGCCCTTTTCCCTCCAGCCCTCACATGACACAGCTGGAGATGTTGCCCACCACCATCTCCACCTGTCCAGGAGCTTTCAGAGAGAGGACACAGGAGAAGGCAAGGCACCATCCTCTTCTTACTCATTAGGTTTGCCTTTTTCTGTCTTGCCAAGCTGTGGCATTGACACAGCTGAGACCTTCCTCACCCCGGGCTGGGTAAACACCCAGCAGCCTTTCCCCAGCCTGAAAAGGGGATGATGAGCTACAGGTGGCTGGGAGGAGCAGGGGGGAAGTGCAGGCGAAGCGGTGAGACAGCCCGCGGCATAATAAATAGCAGCATCACACACCACCTGCCTACCCATTATCAGCTGCTTTGTAGGCACCCGAGCAGGGAGGAGTTGGAAGGAAAGGTTTGAAAAGGGACACAGAGAGGCTCCAGGCTGCCTTAGAGTTTCTCCCACGTAGAGGGACGAGGCGAGAGAAAACATGAAAGCATTGGTAGGTTGAGTCACCAACCCTGGAGGGATTCAAGAGATGTGTAGATGTGGCACTTGGGGACGTGTTTTAGTAGTGGGCTTGGCAGTGCTGGGTTGAGAGTTGGACTTGGTGATCTTAAAGGCCTCTTCCAACCTAAATGATTCTGTGAAAATGTAGAAAAAAAGCAGTCTCCAAGTGCTGGCTAGGGGTTCAGCTGAAGCCTCTCAGCAGATCTGAGGGCTCACGAGCATTTTCACCCCACAGTTTGCAAACAGGGTAAGTGAAACATCAAGGGTTTAGGTGCTTGAGGGGACCAAGCAGCATCCAGGTGTCCTCTTTCCAGCTAAGGAGGCAGCAGGGCTTGGAGATTTCCTCCATGCAGGATTTGCTCTGGGGAGAGGGAGAAGATGAGGGATGTGGAGGAGACACCACTCCTCCCTAACAGAAAACAGGTTTCCAGTAACTGTAGCGGGTTTGCACCTTAATTATTTCCTTTGGCTCTGCTACTGGGAATGGTTGTGTCCTTAAAGTTGTTATAAGGGCAAAAGGGAGAGGAAAAGCAATCCTGACATCCTGTCCGCTGGGTCCAGATGTAGCTGGCAGAGTACAAATTAGCGGGTGCAGAATGGAATCGCTTAAAAAGAAATTTAATGAGATTGGTATGCAGGCATCTGGTTCCTATCAATCATCATTTTGTGTGATATGCAATGCTAAATATCATCTTTTAATGACTCTGATGGAGAAAAAGAGCCCAAACCACACACACATGCATAATGATCCAAAAAATTCCAGAGCCCGAGAGGTTTGAACTCTCAAAATTTTCTGTAGATGGAAAAACCCCAACCAACACCTCTTCTAACTCACTATTGTTAGAGTTATTTTATTTCTTTTTTTTTTTTTTTCTCCTGTCCTCTGGTTATATTTAACCTTTGTGTTAAATTAATCTTCTCTGTTTATTAACAACTACCTCTAAGTGAGCCTCCTTCTCTCTTCTTTGTGGTTTGACAGCTCAAATATTTGCTCCAGGCAGAAGTTCTTGCTGCAGGCGCCTGCTGCTCTCCAAGGAGAGGTGGCTGCAGGTCTCTGGCCATCCGTGGGTTTGTTTGAAGCAAAGATGTTTTGGGGCTCCTCTGTTTCAGCTCTCCACCAAGGAAATCCCATAGACACAGGATTGAGCACACGAGCTGAGGGTTTGCAGGTTTTACATTGCCAGCACCACTCCTGTCCTGGTGGCAGATCCCTTGGGAAGCTCCTGGGCTCACCTCCTGTGGGGCCATCAGCCTGAAGGTTTGCAAAGCAGAGAAAAGTTGGAAACCAAGTATTTGGACCCTTCATTGGTCTGGTCTCACCCAGGTTGGGGTATTTTGGGGGTTTAACCAGCTTTTGCTCCTGGCTTATCTGTCCAAAAGTGGGGAGAGCTGGAGGTGCTGGTACCAGGGTCTCCTTTTGGGCCTTTTCTTGTTGGGGACACACTGTAATTCCTGGTGATGCAGAGGTCAGTCCCCCCTTGCTATTCCCTTCCTGCTTCAGACAGGAATTTTTCTCAACTCATTTCCCATGCCTTCAGAACATCCTGCCCTACAGCTGAGACAAAATGCAGTTTTTCAGGGAGCTTCCCATGGTTTGGGGTTCAGAGGCTGAGGCATGCAGGGACCAGCTGGCAGCCTCCATCCCCTGGCTGGGGCAGCAGCAGGTCCCACTTCCAGTGACATCTCTTGTTCCCAGTGCCTGGGGGGAGCCTGTTGGGGGAAAGATCCCCCAGCAGGGATGAAATCTTTAGCTCTCACCCCAGCAGGATGATCCCTGTTGGAACTGGAGGGCTTTGCTGGGGGACTGGAGCTGCAGCAGCTTGGATAGAGGTGGGAAGGGATGGGATAGGATGGGAGCAGAAGGATGCTGAGTCCAGTTCCCCCCAATGGTCCCGTTAAACCAGAGTGGAACATTTGCCCTTCTGTGGGGAAATGCCCAGGGCAGAAGTCTTAAATCTTGGGAATGATGTTATCCATGCAGCCCTGGGCAGCTCCATCCCCCAGCACCTCTCTGACAGCTCTGAGCTGAAGGACTGAGCATCTCTGTGGCAGCAGGAGCTGGAGACAGCCAGGCCTGGGAGCGATTTCTCCCGACAGGGACCAGATGTGTCAGGAGGAGCTGTGCCGGGGGGAGGAGGCTGCACAACAACAAGAGGAGTTTTGTCATGGGTCCCCTCTGGTTTTAAAAGCAACACCTTGTCTCCCCCTTCCACCTTCCCTTCCTCCCCCAGCCTTTCCGCCACGCACTCCTCACACCTCCAAAACCTATTTTGGGCCATCTGATGAATCCCAGATGCCTTGGGGAAGCAACAGAAGCGGTGGTGCACTCCAGGCGCTGCTTCACGCCGCTTCCTTGGCAATGCCCCCAAGCGCTCACAAGCCAAGGGAGCGGGGGAAGGAAGGGAGGGGGGAAAAAGGAGGAGAACAAATTGCTCAAGGAGCCTGGTACTCAATGTTGTGATTCACGGAGTGGTGAGTGGGGAAGAGGATCCCACCTGGTTCTGGAGAGAAGTAGTGATGGTTGGAGAGAGAGGTGGGATGGGTTCAGGTTCCCGTGGTTTGGGATGGTGCTGGGAAAGGGAGGGGAGGAGGCAGCCTGCCTGGAGCCAGGAATGGTGGGGGACAGCCTGGGAGCACTCTGCTGCCTCCTGAGCATCCTTCACCAGTCCAGGAGCCAGGGAGAGCCCCGTAGGAGGGAGGGAGCTGGGTGAAAGCAGGGAACAAACACTGACGTGGTTCTCTCCTGCATAAATTAGGTGGAAGGGGGTGGTTAATGTGACTCAAGTGTCAGCCCCAGCTGCAATGCTGGCATGGGTGGTGTTGGCATTGGTGGCTCCAGCCCTGCACCCCGTCACCTTGTGCCCTTCAGCTGCCTGCCCCCTCCAGCCCTCCTCCTCAGCTGTGACCACAACTTCATTTCTTTTAAGCTGCATTTCATTGGGGTTGATTTAATCCTGCAGAAAAGAAGGTCCCCAGCTCCTCCCAGAGGGGCTGGTGAGTTTTTGGAGTATCCTTGTGCTGGGGAAAATGTCACAAATGAGCAGTGACATCAGCTCAGGGGTTAGGTCCTGCTGGAGACTCTGGTGGGGCTGATCCATGAAAGGTGGGGCAGCTTGGACAAGAGGAGACTGTTCTGGGTGGCAATGCAAGAATAAAGCCTGTGGGGTGAAGAAGCTGCTGTGGGAGTGAGGAAGAATGTCAGGGAGAGGCTGGATGGGATAAAGAGAGGTTTTCAGGCTCATCTCCAGCTCTCTGAGGCAGGATGTGATGTTTTGATGCATGTGGGCACGTATCCAGCATCTGGCACGCCTGGGTGGCGTCTCTGGGCATCAGGAACTCAGTCTTGCTTCTGCTTTGAGAATGAATATCCAGGTGTGACGACCTTGTAGCAGATGGGGTTTGGGAAAAAGGCATCAACCTGCTGGTTTTCAGACAGCTGAGTACTGCAGCTCCTGGGGAATTCGGTAGGAAAATCAGCCCTGGCTGTGTGAGACACAGGGGGTGGCCTCCAGCATCTCCATCCCCCGTGCTTTGCTCCAACCCCTGAGCCTGCTATCCCTGTCCTGATGGCATTTTGTGTCCATTCTTTCTGGAAGGTTTTTTGTGAACTTCCCCTCAGCCAAGCAGTACTTCAGCCAGTTCAAGCACATGGAGGACCCACTGGAGATGGAGAGGAGCTTGCAGCTGCGCAAGCACGCTCGGAGGGTCATGGGGGCCATCAACACCGTGGTGGAGAACCTCAACGACTCTGAAAAAGTCTCCTCTGTCCTGGCCCTGGTGGGCAAGGCCCATGCCCTCAAGCACAAAGTGGAGCCCATCTACTTTAAGGTAAAGGATAGGAGCAAAATAATCTTTGGGCAGGGGAGCGGGAGCTGTGGTGAGCTGGTGCTGCTTGTCCTTGGCTGGAGGAGCTTGGCTGGGTTGTGGGGGTTGCTCCCCACACAGCTGGAGAGTCCCACTGTGATGCTGTCCTATGGAGACCACCATTCCCACACACAGCCACTGCCAGAGCACCCAGGGCCTCCCCCTGCCCAGGGGAACCCACCTGGCTATGTCCGTGTTTGTGGCTGTGACCTCCTTCTTTTGGAAATAAAGCACGATAGCAGGGACTCAATTAGTTGGCTAATTAGCCAGTTGGAGCTAATAATACCAAGTTCACAGATTTGATCCCCATGTGGCCATTCACTTAAGATTTGGACTTGATGATCCTTATGGGTCCCTTCCAGTTTGGAATAATCTGTGATTCTGTCAATAATTTGAGGTGCCCAGACTGGGGAGATGCTTCAAGCTGCAAGCAGCTCCCTCCTCATGGCTGGGTCTCTGCCCTGCTGCCTGGGCAGGCTGGTTACCTGTCCTGTCTGCTCCCAGGGGTCTCAACAGACCTCCAGGATATCTGTGTCCTACAGACAGCCACAGGATTCAGGTGCTTCTGTAGGAAGGAGCTAAATGTGCTGTAAGCAGCTCCCTGCAGAGTTTCTAAGTCCCTGCTGTCTGGCTCCCCCAGAAACTCACTGGTGTGATGCTGGAGGTCATTGCTGAGGAATACCCCAACGACTTCACCCCGGAGGCACACGGAGCCTGGACCAAGATGAAGACCCTCATCTACACCCACGTGACAGCGGCCTACAAGGAGGTGGGCTGGGCTCAGTACCCCACTGCCACCCTGTGAGCGCCCAGGGGGCCACGAGAGGGGCAGGGAGGGCTTCGCTCACCCCAGGACTTCACTCTGGTCTCTTCTCAAGATCTTTGCTCGGTTTGGGGAGCCCGGTAGGGCCACTTCTATCAGCTGCCAAGTCACAATTTGATCTCCATGGGTTTTAAAAACAAACTAAATAAGCCAAAAACCACAGAACCACGAAGGGCGCGGGTGGGTTGGGGTGAAGCCGTTGCAGGGGACGCTGGAAGGGGATGCAGAGGGCGAGGGGAGAGCGTTGGTTGTTGGCTCCATCTTCCTGTCCTGGCCTGTCCATCACCCCCTCCCAAATCCTGCACCTCATTTGCACCATCTCAAAGTCCCTTGCACCAGTGCTGCTGCCCTGTTCACTGACCAACAACACAACCCTCGTTTTCCATGAGAAGCCTCTGGGCAAACCTGGCTTTTGGGGGCCCACACGGAGACCCCCGACTGGCACCGAGAATGCTTTGCTTTGCACTTTCTGTATCACCTGGCAGGGTGGCAGGGCTGGCAGCCAGAGCCACTCTGGGTGCCCATCACCCTGTGCTCCAGGTGGGCAGCAGCCCTCACCTCTCCCATCTCCCCCAGCCCCTGCCCTTGGCTGGCTGCTGCAAACCCTGCTGGGGTGGCAGAGCAGTGCTCCCCCAGCCCCAGGGAGTGGGAAGGAGGGGGCTGCCTTTGGGCTGCTTCCCCTCAGGGCTCGGAGCATGGTGTGTAGGTGGGATCCCTGTGCCACACGTGGGGAGCTGGTGAGTCCACCCACTGCCCTTCAGCTCCTTGGGAATGGGCTTGGGTGGCACACGATGTGCCACTGCCCTGGTGTGTGTAGGTCTGTCTGTCCAGCTCTGCCCTCTCAGTGAGAAAGGGGGTCAGGCTGTGACCAGGAAGGGGCAAGATGGCACAGACATACCAGGAGGGATTTCTGGGTATGAGGAAGGGTCCCTTCTCTGTTAAAATTAATAAATACTTGCTTGTATAGAGCAAATTCCTGCCCTTGTGGTGAATCTGGGTTCCTCCAAATGAAGTGCCTGGTAGAAATCAGCCCACGCAGGAGCTGTGTCCCTCCCAGGGACAGCAGTGCTCCTGCCTGTGCCTGACAAAGGCTTCTCCCACACCTCCCAAAACGTGGCTGCAGGGCTTGGAGCACCCATCTCGCCTCCAACACCAACTCCTCCTAAACCTTCGGGTGAGTCTGCCTCGTTTGTGCCTCAGTTTCCTCTGTGGTTATGAAAAAGGGAGGAGGAGCAGCCCTGTTGCCTCCTGCTCACATGTGATTGGATTTAAAGGATTTCTGGGAACTGAATGGCAAAGGATTGAGGATGAAATGTCAGATGTGCTGGGAAGCTTTGGAATCCTTGCCACCCAATATTTCTCTAAAGGCCTCTGCTATTTTTAGAGCTCTAGCATTAAGGGCAATGTTATCTGTTGAAGTGGGAGGAGGGTTCCCTTCTGAGATTTCCTCTGGCCTCGCTCCACTGCTGTCCTTGAGAGCTGGCAGCTTCCTGAGAGAGACCAGCTCCTCTCCTGGATGCCAGCTGGACAGGCAACAAGCCCACAGTTCCAACTGGGATCCCCAGAGCCACCCTGGGGACATCCCTCCACTGTGGGGACACTGCTGGAGGGGGCAGTGGCCACTTCCCCAGGCTGACCTCCCTCCTTCAGAGCATTCAGACAGAAACTCCTGCTTTGCTCACCTGTGCTTTTAAACATCCCCAGGACACAGGTTTATTAAGTCTCAAAATAGCCCCAGGACTCCAGTAATGTCACTACAGCCACTCTGGCCTGGCAGTTCTTTCCTTCCTGCATCCCACATCACCACTGATGGAGAGGAGCTATGGAAGGTCCTTGGGCACCCACGGGGAGCTGGGTGCCAATAACAGCTCGGGCACAGCTGTCCCTGGTATGGCAGAGTGCAAGATCCAGGGGCTGTAAAAGGAAGGGACAGCACAGGGTGACAAGTGATGCTGCTTTGCTCATGGGTTGGGCTGTCAGTTAGAGCCAGCACCCCCAAAATTCAGCCCACCAGCCTGCACTGGTGAAGGTGCCAACAGCTGCTGCCTCCAGCTCACGCTGGAGTGTCACAGTGGCTGCTCATCCCTCGTGTGCCAGTGGAGGCATCCCCCAAACAGCTGCTGCTGCTGCCTGGGGCAGGGATGGATGGGAAAAACCTGTGCAGCCATTGACTTCCCTCCAGTGCAGGACTGGACAGGGATCACTTGGATCAAGACTGTTGGACGATATTTGTGTGTGCACATCACGGGACTCTCACGAGCACAGCTTTGCTGACTCCTGCCAAGGCCTTGAGGCCAGCAGCACATATTTCTGATGAGTTCATGTACTCCCTGTGCTCTGCCGATGCTGGGCCAGGGGTGTTTCATCTTTAGACAAAATTTGCACATTAACCTTTGGGGTTAATAATCTCCAGGTGGGAATTTTATTTTTGCAGCGCAAATCCTTCCCCTCCCTTCCCACAACCAAACCCAGGCTCCCAGTCTGCAGAGAAGCTGATTTGGAATGTCTGGAAATCCTCCATGTTCCTACCCAACCTACCCTCGTGCCTTGGCTTTTGGGGAGCAGCAGCAGGGAGGTCCCCCACCCCCCCATTAAACTGTGCTTTGGTTCCTCCTTTGTTTTTTGCATCCCTAGAAAAAGCTGCCCCGTGGCCTCGTGTTCCTGTGCGTGTGTGTGCTGGGCTTGGGGCTTTTTCCAGGCACTTTTTTTCCTAAAGCAGATCCAGATGTGTGCAGCTGCTGTCCCTCGAGGAGCCCCCCCCCCCCGTCAGCCAAATGGCAGGCCAGTCCAGTAGATGCAAACAAAAATATGTTTATTTTTATCAGCTTTGTAGGAAGTAAGATGAAGCAGGAGGGCGGCCGGGGCAAAGCTCGGGAGGGGAGGAGATGCAGATGAAGTGAACGCCCCCTCTTTGCCGTCCGCAGCAGAGGAGGCATCGCTTAAATCCAGGGACGTTCTCATCTGGGGAGAGATGGAGATCAACAGAGTAAGGAAAAGGTACCATTGCAGAGTGACAGGGCTGATAAGTGCCATGAGGAAGAGCAGAGAGGGGGCTCCCCAGCACACACAGAGCCATGCACAGCCATTCCCTGTCACTGCCAGCCCACTGCTCCCCCCTGATCCCACCACAGCCGACCAGGCCTCCCTTTATCCCCGTTTTGTTCAGCTCTTGCTCTCTGGGGCTTGACCCTTCACTTCCCGGCACACTTAGGCTGAGCTAAGGGCACTTAGGGCTGAGCTTTGCTCTCCTTGGTGGGAACAACTTGCAAAGTCTGTTCAGCAGAGCTCACAGGTAGGAAGCTGGGGCTCAGGGCATCATTGCCAGCACACGCTGGGGGCTGGCTGCTCTCTCTCCTGCCCCATGGAGGACCCCTGTGTCCCCCAGCCCCAGCCAACCCCTTGCTCAGCCCCCACCTTGTCATTATCATCAGGACTGGGCTTGGAGCTGTGGGAAAGCCTTTGTGCCCCCTGCCAGAGGTAGAGAAATGCTGAGTGAGGGGGGGGATTCGGTGTCCCTGGGGCAGGGTCCCCCTTGAGCACCTCATCCTGGTTCTCTTTGGCAGCACCCACTCATATCAACCAACCCTTGTCCCCTCCCCTGAAGCTCAACGTTTGTTCAGAGGGAGTTGGGCACTGGAGGGAATGGGAAGCACTGGGTTGGGATGGGACACAGATCCCACCCACCCTGTCTCCTTCTCCCGTGGCCAACATTCACGGCAGGTTTAGCCCTGCAGGCACCCAGCTAGAGACACCCCCCAACAGCACCAGAACCCTTACAGGCCCTGTGCCACCACCCTCATCTTCTCCTGGGGGGGTGACAAATCCCCAAGGCTGTGAGCTGTGAGCTCTCCCAGGGGAGTCCTCTCGCATCTCTGCCACTTTGTCCCAGCAAAGAGGTCACAGTGTCATCCCACTCTCTGGGGAGGTGCTCAGCGACTTCAGGGGGGACCAGATTTCCCCTGGCTGGGCTCTGGTGCCAGAACTCAGCCTCCCCTGCCCCTTGGCACAGGGAAGCTGCCCTGGTGTGGGGGCTGTGGCAGCCAGGGCTGCTGGGGGCCCAGCACCATCGATGCCAGACAAGAGGGATGGAAGGGAAACCCATGCTCTGACTTTGGACCAACTTAGGGAAAGGGAGGGACAAAACCACCTGCCTGGCTCTGACCTCTCTGCCAGGCTGTGGCGCTGATTATTTTCCATAGCTGAAGCTGTCTCTAATTGTTAGTATGTCTGAACCAGTCCCAGCGTGAGCCACGGGCGTGAGCTGGCACAGTCTGATGTAACTCTGTGTCTTTCCTGTTCCTGCTGCAGCTCCTGTTCATGTTCGTGTTCCTCGGCGCTTCCGTGCTGGTTTTAGACCCGCGTTCTGTGTCTATGGGTGTACCTTGGTTTTCTTTTTGTAGGTTTTTAGTATGTTTGTAACCGGACAAAATGGTGTTACTCAACTGAAACTTGTATCTTCAGTGGATAAATCAATCAAACCCCCTCCAGCTCTGCTTGGTTTCTTTCTTGATGGGGTGGCTGGAAGGTGAGGGGGTGTTGGGGGGCCGTGTGGGTCTGGGGATTCCTGCTCACTCTGAGGGAGATTTTTGGCTGGAAAGCAGCAGCAAAGGGAAGGGATGTGCCCACCGAGGGTGGCAGAGGTGGCTGGAGGCCTCTTAGCAGTTCACTCAGGTGGGGAGGGAAGGGTTTGCTCCACCTCCAGGCTCTTCACTTGGCTTCCAGGTACATTGTGCAAAGCAGCAGGGGCTCTCCCTGGATCAGGAGCTGATCCTGTGCCTTTGGCAGCCCAGCCAGTCCAAAATGCTCACTGATGGCCACAACACGCAGCAACCATGACCACCGAGAACTGTGAGACTGTTCCCAGCCTGTAAAAAATAACAAACAGCTCCCTGAGCAGCAGCAGCCCAGTTTTCCACGTCTCAGTCCCTGGTGGCTCCTCCTGTGCCTCCAGCTGGGGCTGCCTGACATTGCAGGGGGATGGGTCCCTGCAGGGTTGGGTCACTTTGTGGTTCCCCCCCAGGGGTCTTTTCCAGCTCCCTCATTTGCAAAACAGACCCTCTCAAGTTCAGTTGACACTGGCCAACCTTTCCAAAGTTGTTGGCAGAGGATGGATGGACAGACAGACAGACAGACTCATGCTATGGTCCCATTAGCCCCATTGCTGTGGGATACAGGGCTTGTAAAACAAATTCAAGCAATCCTGTTTGTTGTGCTCCTCTTTACTCCAAGTACAGGGCAGTCTTCCAGGGATGGGAAAACCCATCCCACTAAGGTGTTAGAAAATACCAGCAGCTGGCCACAAGCAATTTTAGGGGGAGCAATCCCAGTTTCAGACTGAGGCTGACAGTTCTGAGAGGGAGAAGGGCAGAGATTGGTGCCTTGGAGGCTGCTCAGGGTCTTGGGGAGCCTGGTGCTGACTTCTCCTTTTGGGCTGAGGGCAACAATGCTGTTCTCCAGCCCTGCATGTTGGAAAAACAGTAGATGAGTGATTTTTGCATGGGCAGGCACTTGAGATACTCTGGAGACCCTAAGCCACAATCACAAGGGTGGCCTTGCAAGGGAAACCTTTTTCTTTCCCTACAGCTTCACCAAACCAAGCCCAACAAGCCATGGATCCAGAGGCCTGCTCATGTGGGGAAGGGAATAACTCCCTGGTTCAATCTGTCTTCTCCTGCTGTGTCTTTTCTTGTGGGGTAAAAAACCACTTGGTGTTTTTAATGTGATTAATAAGCCATCCTCGGAGCCTTTGCCACATCCTGTACGTGCTCCAGGCAGAAGTGAACAGTCAGCAAAGCCTGCACACTGCTCTGCTCCAGATGGGAAACAGCAGCTGGGAAACCACGAGTAAATGCCTCAGCTCTGGAGTGGGGAGGCTGCAGTGGGGACCCGAAGCTCTCAGACCTTTGCAAGCTGAGCTGAGAGTAGCCAGGACCAGCAGTGTGCACCCAGCCAGAGGGTGCTAAAATGGGGCTGTTTTTTCCAACAGCTTGTTGAAAAGGAGCAGGGAATTTCAGCATTACCTTGCAGGGAGAAAATATGTACACAGCCCTTCACTTCATACTAATATTTACCCCCAGATCCTGTCACGTCAGGGTGGCTGTGACGATCACTGTGACCCAGACCCTGTGGCCTCACCAGTGCTCTGCAAGTGCTGCTGGAAAAAGGAGACAGGGTGGGAGGCTGAGGCTCCCACCACACAGGAAAATTGGCCCAGGGGCTGGGACAGGGGCTCACACCCTCCCCGTCCTGTGCTCGTGGAGTGCTAAACCCACCTTGTTCCCAAGTGTCCCAGCCTGGAGATGCTGCTGTCCAGGAGACACCTTCACCCAAGGGAGCTGGTGGAGATCCAGCTCTGAGAAAGCACCTTGGTGACCCCGGTGGTGCCTTGTGGGCTGGGGGATGGAGGCAAGGAGGAATTTGATAGCTAAGGCATGGCACAGGGAGTGCTCCTAGTCCAGTTTCCATGCTCCAGCTGCAGGAAAGCCCCTCCATCCACACCACTGGCCACAGGGTCCAGTGCTCCTGCCCAATGCCTGTCACAAGCTGTGGGAGTGGTGGCTCCACCATCCTGGTGCTGGTGTGGGATCAGAGGTGACACATCTGCATCCTGTGTCCATCTCCTGGTGACAGCTGAGGGGAGGGCTGGGAGGTCACTGTGGGAGGCAGGCAGAAATGCAGCTGCAGGGGGGAGATTAAAAAAGAGAATATGCAATAACTGCACTGCAGATTTTAATATGGCTGTTGAAATTCCTATGAAATTCCATCCCATGGGAGCTGGCAGTAAGGAGAAATGCTCCCTCCTAGCAGTGGCACAGGGTGAGAAACCTTGGGAGAGAGAGCTCGCAGATTCCCACCAGCTTGAAGGACACATCCCTTCTTCCTCTCCATTATCTGCACCAGGATATCAGCCAGGAGCTCCAGGCTTTGCTGTACCAACCCCGCCATTCCCACCCTCACCAGCGCGGGGGGTTCGGTGGCTCCTTGCTCTGAGCAAAGCCCCCAGGGAGAAGGAAAAAAGGCAGAAAAAATATCCTCGCAGCCCAGCGGGGCTGACACTGAGCAGGAGCCAGCCCTTCCTTCCGCGCCCGGCTCCCCTTCAGCTGCGCCGGCTGATATGGTTTATCTGAGCAGCGCTGAATGTAAACGCTGTCAGCGCCGGCCGGGATTAATTCCCGGGAGTTTGGCAGCCGAGATGAAATAACAGCGCTGCTGGGGGGGGGAGGGAGGAAGGGGGGAAGAGCACATCTCAGACTGAAAAATCCTCCCGGTTAATTTACAGCCAGGTTTCTCTTCTCCCGGGCACTCCGGAGGGAGAGCAGAGCCGGGGGCAGAGGGAGGGTGGGGAGAGGAGCAGCAGCGGGAGCGGAGCTCCCGCAGCACAAGGCTGGCACCCAGAGAGGGGACAAGATTGTGAGGCCGCACTTTCCCCAGGCAGAGGAGCTGACCCCGCGGTGCCAGGGAGTGGGAGCCGAGGGGCCGCAGCCCCCAGCCCTGCCCAAACACCCTCAGGAGGAAGCAGCGCCGGAGGCACCGAGGTGCCCCGGGACACCCGAACCCCGAGAGGCGGCACCGTGCCCGGACAGGAGCCCCCTCTGCTCCCCGCTGGCCTGGGGAGCCACTCCCAGCCCTCACTGAGCAGCACCCACTGCCCACTCCTTGGGGAGCAAACCACCAAAAACCCCACGTTCTCGCTGAATATCCCCATCTCACCCTAAACACCAAGAGATCACCCAAGGACGTCGCTGCTGGGGGGATTCCCAGCCCAAAATAGGTGGGACTTCTACTGCTTTTTATCACTAATCCTTTTCATTAGTTGACAAATATATTTTCTTTAAGGGAAAGCTTTGGAAAACTGCCCTGCAGACACTGTTGTTTTGAGGCTGATGTTCCAAACAGATCCTGAAATAAAATAACCATTGGGCTCTGCCACATTGCTATGGTTTATATTTATATAGCAGTGGGATCTGGTTTGAGGATACTTTTCTAAGGAATAGTGTGGTTTTCATTTACTTTCTTTAGATATTTAAGTAAATAACCACAAATACTTTCACTTATTTTCATTGTTTTCTTGGTAGAGGATTGGCTGGACTAAAAGCCCAGTAGTGCACGGGCAGGTAAAATGATTTATTTTAAACTTAAGAAAGCCCATGCCCCATCTGTCTGCCAAGAGCTGTGCTCCACCTGGGGCTCTGCAGCCAGCAAATTATGATTATACTCAGGATTTAATATATTTTTATATATTTTATATCTACCTACACAAAATGTAATCCCTGGCCTGCATCTGCCAGGGCACTGGGTGACATCTGCACCAGGTCGAGAGGTGGTGAGAGGGTGCAAAATGCAGGAAGCAGGTCCTGGAAATGGTACTGTCAGTTATGGGAACCCGATTTCAAAATAATCCTCGTGGTGGTGGCTGAGTAGGAGGTCAGTGAGACAGTGGTTGTTCCCTGCTCCATGAAAACCTCCGTGTGCCGTGGTTCACCTTTGGATTAGGGGCTGGCAGAGGGTTTGGGGCCATGAGAGAAAGGGTTACCTGCAGGCTTGGGGTGTCTGCAGAGGTGTTTGTGGGGTGCCTATGGAGAGAAGGGGTTCCAGCAGACACGTGGGGGCTGCTAACGATGCACAGGGGAAGTGTCTGTTTTGGCAGCCCAGCTCTCTACCAAGCCCCCATCTCCCCTGGATGTTGAAGCCCCCCCTGGCCCCCCAGCCAAGAGGGGCTGGGGCTGATGGAGCTCTGCTGGACGCAGCTGGGCTGGGCACCGCGGGCAGGCGGGGAGCCTGTCTGGAGGTGGATGCAGGTAAACGCAGCGCTGCAGCCTCTGCCCAGCCAGCCGTGGATCCGCCGAGCCCCGCTCACCGGCAGGCTCGGCAGAAGGAGCTCTGGGAACGCTGGATAAACAGCGGTGGGCGAGGAAGATCGCTCCTCAAAGGTCAGCGCTTCCTCCGCGCTGCTGTGAACTCGCCCACTTCCATCCCTCCCTCCTCTCCAGGGCAGCACCCCCTGCCCCAGCCCCTGTCCCAGCAGCTCCCGCTGGCCGAGCCCCAGAGCCGGGGGCACAAACAGGTCCCCACCGAGCCAAGCTATTCCCAGCTTTGTCATCTGACTGGGCAGCCACCAGAAGGAAAATCCCCAAGGCTGAAGCATCCTAGGTTATTTCACAGAGTCACAAAATAACAGGATTTGCTGAGTTGAGGGAGCAGGCAGCTCCCAGCTTCCTGCCCTTTCCTGCTCCACTAAATCATTCCAGAGTCCTCCCAAATGTTTATTCTTTGGAAAAGCAATAAAAGAGGAGGAAACCCCAGAAGACAAACTCCCACCAGCCTGCCTTTGATAACATTTGATATTGTTTTATTTCTTAATACTTTCCCATTGCAGGCTGGCCGAGGAGGGAGGGAGGAGGAGAAGGGGCCCGAGGGCAGGAGCAGACAGTGCTTGAAAGGGGTAAATATACAAATGTTCCCACTGATATCTGTGGCTTAGGGTGGCTCAGTCAGGATCTGAGGGTAACAGTGGCTCTGAGGATGGGTGTTGGAGTCCCAGGCTGTGAACTTGGGGTGAGCAGGAGCATCCCCATCTCTGCTGGGGTGCCAGGACACGGGGCAGCTGCAGAGCACAGCACGGGTGGGCAGTGGGTGCTGGTCCCCACGTCCCAGCCCCTCGATGGCTGAGGCAGGGGAGCAGCAGGGACAGGCAAGGTAAGAACGGCACCAGGAGCTCCATCTGCCACACAGCAGGGTGGCACCTCTGCCACCAACTCTGGGATGCCGCTGGAAAAAAAAAACCTTGGAGGAGCTTTTCCATGTGCTCTGCCCTCCCAGAACCAGACCTGAGTTCCCCGTTTGCCCGGCAGGAAAAACTTCTGTCTTTGCCCGAAGCACCAAGAGCCACGCTGTCCCCAGGGTCGCTGGTGTCGTCAGGAGCTGGGCAGGGGTGGCAGCTCTGACACCCGGCGTGGCTCTGGTGGGAAGGAGCTGAGAGGGAAGGGAGCGCTGAGCGACGGCAGAGGCTGAGCATCCCCTGCTGCTGCTGGAACAGCTTCCACCCCTCTCGGAGCGCGGCCACGGCCTGGCCTCTGCCGTTCGCAGCGGGAACAGCAGCGCGGCACATCCCGCTGCGGGACCGGGCACCGGCACAGCCCCCGCGGGGCTGCCAGAGGGCCCGGAGGATGGTGGCAGCAGGGACACGCATTTTGTAACCCGGACAGGGGGTGTGATAGCGTGGCAGCGGGACACGGAGGGTCCGAGGGTGTGGTGAGGGATGGGGCAAGGTGTGTCCCCTCCATGCAGGTGTTTTCCCCCAGGTTGTGTCCCCAGAGAGCAGGGGATGAAGGGATGTGGGGGACAGGTGTCTGGGGGGGCTGTGGGGACACAAACCAAACCCATCTGCCGGCGTGTGGGAGCAACTCAAGGCAGCCAGAGGGGTCTCACATCCAGACAGGGCGTTCATAAAAAGCCAACAATGGGGGAAAAGATCCTAGAGAACCTGGACATTTTAGGAAGAAGTTGGACAGAAAACCTTGGACTGCAGCCTTGGGAAGGGAGTATGGAGTTTTTACAACACAAAAACTCTGAGGCTGTGGAAACTGGGATCTTTTTTCCCAAGCATCCTTGTGACCCTTCCTCTAAAAAGTCACCGGAGCTTACGCCAACCTCCTGGAGCTGCTCTGCAGGTAGGGATCCACCCAAAACGCCATTTCCCCAGTTCCAGCACATCCCATAACACTGGGCCATTCCCCCTGTGTCCCACAGCCAGGGCTGGAGGTACCTGGTGAGGGGAAAGGTCAAACCCACAGGATACAGAGCTCCTTCTCTACAAGGAGCCGGAGCCTCTCAGCTCCACCAGCTCTCCCAAAGCATGACAATGGGGTTGATGTCACATGTCAAAGCCTCTCTGGCACCCAGGTTTGTTCAGCAGCATCCTTGGCAAGAAAAACTAGCTGCCATGCCTTCTTACAGCATACCTGAACAGCAATAGAATCATAGAATGGTTTGGGTTGGAAGGGACCACGAATCTCATCTGCTGCTACAAGGGTTCAAGGCCAAGGAAAGCGGGGCTGAGTTTTCCCCTGAAAAATCCTCTTTAAAATCCCCTGAAACCTTCCCTGCTGTGGTTTCTAGAGAAGCCTGATGCTGCTCAGATCTCCTGCAATGCTCCTCCACACCCAGGGACAGACCCTGCCCTAACAGCAGCCCCCTCCCATCCTTGGGTGGGCAGTGAGCAGCAGGACCTTGCTGGCTCCAGGCTGCTGGAGACAGAGCCCACCCTGCAGGGTTCCATGGCATAAGAAGGAGGAATGTCCCTTGCTGAGATGTCCCAGCCCTGAGCCCAGCACATCACTCCGGGGGCTTCCAGCACCCTGCCTGGGACAGTGTCCCCACACTGGGGTACAGAGTGCTGTGTCCCCTCCCTGCTTTCTTTGGGATACAGACCAGCCAGGACACTTCTGGCCAGGCTGTGGGGCCGATTGCTCCACAAGGGGAAGTGCTCTGCAGTGACACAGCACCCTGGCGTTGCTGCCTTGGGGTTTTTTCGGTCATTTCTTTTGCTTCCTTATTGCCCAATGCTCAGCAGGGTTGGCAGAGGTGGCATCACCCTCCTCTCTTCCCCTCTGTGTGTTTTGCCAGCCTGCCTGGCTCCTCCATGGACAGAGCCATCCCACAGGACACGAGCTTGGAGCGGGGTGCAGACAGGGATGGCTTTTGTCAGCCGTTGTTTATCCCACCCAAAGGCTGTTCTGTCCCTTCCCCAGCGCAGGGAGAAGTCAGTGCCTGGCACCTTGGCACAGGTCCCCGCTTGCCACCTGCACCTCAGCCTTTGCTCAGCCCTGAGTCACGGGCAGGGAACACCCCCAGCCCCCGGCACTGCCCGCCTCGGGGTGGCTGTGCCCAGACACCCACCCTGGCACCTGCCAGGCTCTCCCTTCTCCTCCCACTGCAAACCACAGCTTCAAAGGAGCCGGCAGGAACCAAAAGCTTCCCCCACCCTCCTTTCTACCAGCAACCGGCAGCAGATTTGCTGAGCACGAAGCGGTGGAAGGCAGAGGGCTGATGAGAGCACGGGCTCAGTGCCCTGATAGGCATCACTGAATCCAAGCTGGACCCGAGCTGCACCACCCAAGGTCAGGTTTAGCACAGTGGGTGTGCAGGTGAAAGAAATATGAGGGAAAATTGTAGATTTGGATAGCGAGGCATAAAATTCCTGGTCCTGCCTGGTCCCAGCTGTAAATTCAGCTGGTGCTCGCCTGGGACCTGTGGCCAGTTGTGAATCAAGAGTTCATTTTGTGGCAAAATCCAGGGCATATTGCCCTATACAGATCCCTCAACAATACAGCCGTGCCAAACCTGATCTGCAAAGGTCTCTCCTCAGCCCCCACATCCTGCCAGCACCGAGTCTCCTCTGCAGGGATGGAGGGGAGCTGAATGTGAGGCTGCTGTGGAAGAAGAAGAACCCAGTGCTGATGGTGATGGAGCAGGTGCAGCTCCCGAGGAGCTGAGCCCCGCCAGCCCCGGGATGAGTCAGGCTGTGAAAGCCGACAGGACCGGCCCTGCGGCCGCTGCCCGCTGCCCCAGCCCGGCCGTGCGTCACCACATCCGGCCCGGTCAGTGGGACGTGCCCGGTCCTGCAGAGCCCTCGGGGCTGTGCCAGCCGCACTGTGCCTGCCGCGCTGCCTGGCACCCCGGAGTGCCCTCTGCCTGCATGTGGAGGCAGGGGGCCATGCCTTACAGTCCTAGCGGTGGCCAGTTCTTATAGTGATTGCTCCGAATAATGACCGGCCCTAATAATGTGCAGTTCTTATAGCGACCAGTCCTAATGGTGACTGGTCCTTATGGTGGCTGGTCCGAATGACACCCAGTGCTAATACTGACCAGTCCTAATAGCGACCAGTCCTAATAATGACCAGTTCTTATACTGATCAGTCCTAATAGTGACCATTCCTAGTAATGACCATTCCTAATGGTTACCCGTTCTAATAATAACCCGTCCTAATAGCGTCCAGTCCTTATGGTGCCTGGTCCTAATAGCGTCCAGTCCTAACAGTGACCAGTTCTTATGGTGGCTGGTCCCGGTAGTGCCATGTGCTACCGGCGGCCGGGCTTGGCAGGGCCCGTACCGGCGGTGCCGGTTCGCAGCTCCCGGTGCCGCGGGGCAGAGAGGCGGGGCGGCCGCAGGGGCTCATCCCTCACGGGAGATTCCCCACGGACGGGGCCGGTGCGCGGCGGGACCGCGGGGCCGCTCTCGCGTGGGGCGCGGGCGGACCCCGGGAGGAGACCCCGCCCCGGGACACGCCCCGGGACACGCCCCTGCC
>VZTR01003996.1:262049-294013 GCA_013400775.1 Chaetops frenatus
CGGATCCCCCTGCCCGGGGCCGTGCCCCGCGCCCTGCCCGGCGCCTCCAGGGCGGGCACCCGGACGGACGGCGAGGGCCGGGCTATTCCTCCTCCTCCTCCTCCTCCTCCTCCTCCTCTCCATCACAGGGGGAAGTGGGTGCGTGTCCCGTCGGGGTGACCCGGCCGGAGGGAAAGCCCTGCCCGCTCCGCGGCCGAGGCAGGGAGGAAAGCTCTAACCTACTTTCTGGCGCCGATGGCCCGATAAGCAGGCGGGGGGGGGGGGGTTTTTTTGTTTGTGTTCGCTGGTTTTCCCCCCTCCCCAGGTGAGCGGGGCTGGCAGCGCCCTTCAGGAGCGGCAGCGGCCTCGCCGCCGCAGGCGAGGGCAGGTGGGCGGCGGAGGGCGCCGGGTCCCTGACCCCGAGCATCCTCCCGCCCGCCGGGGCTTTGTTGTTGTTGTTGTAGCTGGTTTGAGGTTTGGTTAAGGGCTCTGGGACGCTCGCACGTGCTGCCTGGAGTGGCGAGTGCTGCCACCAGCCCTTCGCAGGCGAACAAAACCCTTACAGAGCAGGGGGGCCGGGCCATCTTCCGTCGCTCCGTGCATCTCGCCGGCAGCAGAGGAATGCTATGCGTGGACGTTTCAGTCAGCTGGATTTTTGCTGTTGACCCTGCAGGTTTGGGCCAGAGGGGTGAGGCTGAGCTCTACCCCATCCTGCCCTGCCTTGCTGCCAGGCCAGCAGGACTGGGCAGAGGCCGTCCCTCCAGGTCGTGGTGCCCACGGTGATCTGAGACCCTGCAGCTCTCGCTCAGCCCCCCGTGCCCACGTTCTGCAGGGGGAAGGGGACCTGAGAGGCTGCATTGTCACCGCTGGGTCCCCGTGGAAAGAGGAAGTGTCCGCCTTCTTCCCCAGCGTGGCGTCATCCTTCTCGCCACCAGGAGCCAGGACATTCTCCTGCTTGCACCTTCCCAGCCCCTGGATGGTTGCTCCTGGGGATTTCCGGGGCCAGCTCATCACATTGCTGCTGTCCTGGGCACACAGCCTCCAGCCCAGCTGGGGAATTGGGGAGCACAACCCACCACAGTGCCACGGCTGTCCTGAGCAAGGAGATGCTGCCCACTCAGCTCACTCCATTGTGCCCTCTGAAGCTGCACCCTTTGGCTCCAAGTGGGAAACAACCAGCTTGGCATTGTCCCACCTCCGAAATGAGCCGGAGGGTTTAACCGGAGCTGAGCCTGGGAGAAACCAGAGCTGCCTCTGCTACCCCGGTCAGCTCTGGCTTCACATGTGGCTCCCTGGGCTCCCAGCTGCTGCACCTGAGCTCCGCCTTTCCCAGCTCCTTGGCACTTAATGGGGTGATCAGCACCTTTTGCTGCTTGCTCGTGTGGAGGGCGGCTCCTGCCAGCCCTGCTCCCGTTTGCTGTAAAAGCGAGTGACCGCGGGGCTTCTCTGACACCGCTGCAGCTGCGCTGGGGCACCTGGAGCTGCTGCAAGCCCCGGAGTGAAAAAGGGCAAACCACAGAGTGGGTTTTGACGCCACAGCGAGAGCCTGGATGTAAATTCTGCGAGCCCGGTGTTGTTCTCACGTACACGTGTGAGTGCTCAGTGTGTGAGAGCGGCGCTGCCGGAGCGGGCGGCAGGAACAATGGATGCCCGTGGATGCTGGGAGAGCAGCCCGGAGCTGGGGATGCGGAGCACGGGGGCGTGAATCCGGTGGGGAAGGGACTGCCTGGGTCACCTCAGGGGGAATGCACTCACTGGGGTGCACTGGGGGACCTGGGGAATGTGGGCTGTGTTTGTCTGGGCTGGGATGAAAGGCGAGCATGTGGCTGTCCTCTCTGGGTCCGTGTTTTGTTCCTGGATGCTGCTCCTGTTTAGCTCTTACAGTGAAGCTGAGGGATCCCCCAAATACACCTTTATTCCTTCCCTTAGGTTGTTCTTGAGCTGAAAACAGCCCTTGGGACAAGCCAGGAATCAGAACAGTTCTCATTACCAAAGAAAGTAGGAGACAGGTGATGGAGAACCAGCTGGAGGGGGAGTTGCAGAGCTGCTCAGGCCAACGTGGGGCTTGTGAGGCATTTCCACACTTCCCACGGGCATTGGGAGTCCTGCAGGGACCTGACCTGGAGGAGCGAGTGCAGGCTTGGAGCTGTCAGGGGCTCAGCACTGAAGAAGTCCATTAGTGAAGGCTGCAAATTAATTACTTAAATCTCTATGAGCCCACAAGTGATGGGATCATGAACTCTCCTCCTCTTGAGGAGCTTTTTACCTAATGACTTTTGGTTTCTGCTGTCCTGCCGGGCTGTGAGATGTCTGAAAACACAACAAGCTCCCAGCTGGGGTGGGCACAGTCCCTTTTAATTACAGGGATCCAGGAGTTGTGGTCATTTGGGAGTGTGCAGTGCTTGGAGTTACAATAATTTCCTGGCCTCTGAGTCAGTATGGAGAGCTATGTGTGTGCTGGTGGCTATGGAGGAAACCCACTAGTGTCCCTTTCTCCCGCTTAATCCCTGCTACTTAATAACAAAAAACAAAACAAAAAAGCTGTTGTTTGGTGGTTGCTCTCTTAATGAGGCATTTAGGGTGGAGAATGGACCCCAGACCAACCCTGCCCTCCACACAGGACCCCTGTGTCCCCCTTATCCTTGGGGACTTGCCCTCCAAGCTCGGGCACTGTGGGGTGCTGGTCACATTGCTGAGCACCAGGCACGGGCAACCCCCAAATAACTGCTCTGGGAGGTCAGGGTAGCAAATATTTATGGGGTTTGCATGTGAAGGCTTCCTCCTCCACCCTCGTCCTCCAGGAACTTCAAAGTGGGAGAGCTGTGTGGACTTTGATGGAGAAGGAAGCAGCTCCCTGCCTGTGGAGCAGCAGCAGCAGGGTGGGGAGGCAGGGAGCCTGACTGTGTTGTGGTGCCTCCGTTTCCCCACTTATGAAACGCCACGAAGGAGTCAGAAAGCAGGGAGGTGTCCAGTGGAACCACAGCTTGTCACCTCGGAGACAATTTGTGCAGCCACAAGAGCAGGGTTGATGCTGTGGCTGTGCCTTTGGTGGGGGAAGGGAGTGCAGGTGCAAACCAACCCACTTGCTGCTGTGCTGGCAGAGGCTGCAGTGGGACACGGGACAGGAGGGAGCAGGACAGTGCCCAGGAAAGCTCCTTGGGCCTTTTCCCAAGCTGCTGACACTGAGTGGGAGGAAGAAACCCACCAGTGCGGAGGGCACACGGTCTCTGTGCTGGATGCCCAGCCCCATGGGGTGAGGACCCATTCAGATGGGTGCTGTGTGCTCACTCAGTGGATGCCACAGGACCATCCCTCCCATCTGCAGGCTCCTTTCTCAGCTGCTGCAGCTCCCAGGGCAATGGAGCCCTCCTTTCAAGCAGCCTCTGGCGGTTTGTGTTTTATTGATTTATTGCTTAAAAGTAATATTTCCTGGTGTGATTCCTGTGGTCTGACAGACCCACTCGGGGCAGCAGAGATGTGGCTGGTGTCCCCCAGTGGGCCAGTGCCCCCTCCCACGCCGTGCTGCTGCCTTCACCCCACCCCCCCCCACCCCATGTGTCGAGCTGCAGCTTTGTGCTGGGGGTCTGATGTCGTTATTGCTGTCATTTGCCCACCTGGGAACGCCAGGGCAGGGCTGGGAGTGACCTCCTGTGACGTGGGAGCCTGAAGGCTGCACCCCCTGCCCACGGGCAGCCGGGGGGAACCCCCAGCTCTGGGCCTCAGCTCCCCCATGGAACGAGCAGGGATGTGTGGCCAGGGCTGGCACCGTGCTGTGTCATATGGCTTTTCCAAGGGTGATCCCATTGCCAGCCACCTCTTGTACGTGGTGGCTTAACCCAGTCCAAGCTCTCCTGGGGAGCACATGGAGGTGGCTCCTTAGAAATCAGCATCCCCAGCCCCTGGGCTGAGCTGCCTGGCTTCCCTGTGGGTGCAGCACCCCAGGGGTGGGATAGCAGGCAGAAGGAGGATGGAGATGGTTGGGGAGACCCCCCACCTCCAGCTCCTGGCAGCTGAGAGGCTGCAAAGTGCCTGGCTGGCACAGGTCCATGGAGATGCTGTGGTGGGAAGAGCATCACATTCCGTAAGAACCAGTGAGTGTAGGATTCCCTGTGCCGGCCTTGCACCGTGTTGGATGGGGAGGAGCTGTTCCCAGTCGGGCTTTTCTCTGCAGCGTTCATCCCTGGGGGCTTCAGGCCTCCTGCAATCAGGAGTGAAAGGAAGGAAGCCGAGGAGTGGCCCACCCATGCTGGTCTGCTGCTGCTTGGGAGCTGGGAGGAGCAGCTTCCCCCAGTTGTCCTGGGGCCAGGGGAGCACTGAGACTTAATGGGGTGTCTGGGGAACAGCCCCGAGTCCCCTGCCAGCAGAGATGTCACCATCCACAGTCCAAAGGGACACCACAAGGTCCTTTCCCCCTCTCCTCAGGGAGCTGCTGGCCCTGGAATGGGAAAGAAGGAGGCTGCTGGTGTCCACCCAGGGCTCCCCCTTTTGCACAGGGGCTGTCAGGGTGAGAAGCACTTTGTACAAGCCTTGGAATGGATGTGCTGAGATAAGGAGTCTGTTCTCAGAGATAGGAGCTGCAGCCAAGGGGGCTCATCCTGCCACCAGCCCAGGGCTCATCTCGTCCCTGGGATGAGCCAAATTCCTGCCCAGGGCTGAGTGCCCCCTCCCACTGCTGTGTCCCACACAGCTCGGGGATGGTCAGAGCTCAGGGCAAGGGAACCCTCTGTAAATATGGGGCATTTCTGCCAGCCCTGTGCTGCTCGGGGTGGCTCGGTGGGCTCTGAAACAGGCAGCAGGGGCCTGGGGACGTCTGCCAGCCCAGCCAGAGCCCTGGCACCAAAAGCTGCTGCAAGAATGAGTGTTCAGCAAAAGAACCAGAGGGAGGAGCGTCCCCTCCAGCCCCATTGACCTTTCATACCAAGAAATCTGCTTCGAGGAGGGAAGTGGGAGTGAACTCAGTAATGACCTACAGCATGGGGATGGCAGCCCGTCCCCTTCCCTCGGGTAAATACCGACCTGGGACCCCTCAGCCCCTTCCAGAAGGTGCAGCTGGGGCTGAAGGCCCATGATTGTGCCTCTGCACTCTGTGTTTAAGCCAAGCTAATAAGGAATTGGAGCAGATTTAAGTAATTAATCAGTTCTTAGATAAAACCAAGTTAAATCAATCCTGGTAGGCTGGGGAAAAAAAGAAAAAGAGCTTTCCTTGTGTGTGCTGTGACCCTGCCTGTGGAGCAGCCAGCCCCTCTGCACATTCACCAGTGGAGCTGCTGCACTTCCCTCACTCCCAGTGGAGGCTTTGGCCCTTTGCTCTCCCCAAAGCCTTTGGGGGGGCTCAAAGTCTCCATGTGCCAAGACTCTTCACTTGGCTTGGGCTCCAGCCTGAGGAAGGGACCAGTGGGCTGAGAGTCCCCTGGTGCAGCCACATCCCCTCCAGCAGCACCCAGCACGCAGGTGGTGCCTTTGCGGGAAGCAGGGAAGGGGTTTGTGCAGTGCTGTGAGGGTGTGTGGGCCCCAGGGGAGTGGGGAGATGTGGGGTGGGTGCCCAGTGGCACAGAGGGACCCCGGCCCACCGGGCCTTGCCGCCCACCCCAGCAGCTTGGGAAGCCTTTGGGTGTCAGCGCTTGCTCTGCCGGCGTGGGTGTTGCACTGGTTAAAAATTAACGAGAGTGGCAAACGAGCTGTGGCTGGGATGTGGGAAATCCTCCACACGGCTCTTTCCACCCGCTCCCAGACACTGCAGGCAAATCCTTCCCTCTCCATGCCGAGGGGGATGGCGGCACCCAGGGCTGCCGGGGAGCCCGGGGCCGCATTGCCGGCCCTGGGGAAGCCCAGCCCAGCCCAGCCCAGCCCAGCCCCGGCTGCTGTGAGCAGTGCTGCGAGTGTCCCCGTGTCCCCGTGTCCCCGTGTCCCTCCCCCCGGGCAGGGCTCGCCTTTATCAGCAGGGCCAGCGCAGCCCCCCCGCCCCACGCCTGCCGTGCTGCTCTATCTTCCCGGCCGCTTTCCTTCCTCCTGGGGCGTGCCGTGTTCCCAGCTCGCCTGGGCTCAGCAAACCTGCTGCCATTGCCCAATGTCCTTCCCGGCTGGGGAAACTGAGGGAGGATGTTCTAAAGGAGGCATGGGTGAGGCGTGTGCTGGCTGCCTGCACGCCCCGGGGGCCGGGAGAGATCCCTGCACTCATCTGTAGCCATCTCCCAACTCCAGCTGTCGCAGGGATGTGGGTTTAAGCCCCTGTGGGTGTCCGTGCTGACCATGTGGCTCAGTGGTAAGGGAGAGGGCAGCCGGCGTTCCCTCTGAAGCACAGAGGGCCTCTCTGGAGACTCAGAGTGAAACCCTGCATCTCGCAGTTTTGCCATCCAGTTCCGTTGTGACTGCATTGGGACACATGGGGGAAAAGTGGAGTGGTTTTCTCTTTTTCTTCCCCCACCAATAACATGTTTTTATTTCAAGAGCAGTTTTTGCTCAGCTGCTTCTTCCCAGATCTGAAACTCGAGACTGCAAAATGGTAGAAAGCTTTTCCAAAGGGAGCAGGAGAGGGGAAGGTGCTGGGTCGGAGTGTGAGGCCACAGGAGCTGGATGCTCAGAGCAGTTGCACCAATTGAGTTTCGTATCCAGAGCTCTTAATAACTGGGAGCACCTTTTAACGCAGCTCCAGCCTTGAGAGAGGTCTTTAACATGCTCATGAATCATTTATGGGCAGCAGCAGCAGCAGCAGCAGCAGCAGCAGCTCTGCCTGATGGGCTGCTGGGTGCCAGCAGAGGCTGCAGGGTTGTTTGGGGCTCTGTGGCGTTGCTGGCCCCTTTCTCACTGCCCTGTGGAGGTGGAGAGGAAGAGCTGGGGCTCATTGTGCTCAGGGTGATGGGTATGGTGGGTGCTCAGGGGGGTCACACTCCCTGCCCCACAGCCTTGGGTGGCTCAGAGTTGCTTTCTCCTCCAGCTGAACTGTGCCAGCCTGAGCCACTCATTCCAGCAATGTCCCTTCCCCCAGTGCCAAGGAGCTCGGGGAGGGAGATCCCGATCCTTCTCCAAGCATCCATGAACCTGCTGCATGCACCCCCCTCCAACCAGGGCTGCTCTGCAGGGTTGTCTCTGCTGTCTCGTGCAATGGCTGTGCTTGGCTGTCCCAGCTGTGCTCACCTGGCCTTGCTGATGGTCCCTTTGTGTTGCTTGGGCCATCCCAGCGTGTCCTGTGATGACACCTTATATGAACCACATCACTTTCTCCCTCACTTTCTTCCTTGGATGTGCTTCCTCAGGCCAGGATGTGCTTGTTGTGATTCACCCTGGGGCTGGAAGCCAGCCCTGGTCACCTCCCTTGTGCCTTTTCTGGTTGAAGGCTCAAACCTCGTCCCAGTTGCTCCCCAGTGACCCCAGCTCATCTGCCCATTTGGGAGAGGCTGGGACCTTCTCCCCCCTGCTGCTGTTGGAGCACAGGCTGTGTCCCTTGCTGCTGGATGTCTGGCTTTGGTGACCATCAGTGGTCAAGAGCTTTGTGAGGGGAGATGGTGATAGTGGGAGATCTCTTCTTATCAACCAGACCAGGTGGTCCTCCCTGCACTCCCTGCCCATTTATCGCTCCCTGTGGGTCGGCAGTGGCAGCAGCCCCAGTGCATGGAGATCTTTTCCAGCCTGAAGCAGCACCATGGACCCTTCTTCCAGCCCAAAACACAACTCCTACCAAGCTCAGGATATGCTTATGGCTGCCAAGTCCCATGCCTGTCACCCCGCCACTGCTGTGACCCTCCTGGTCCCTGCAACAGAGCATTCTCTCTGCCATCCCCCCATGTCAGCTCCACACGTCCCCTCTCACTTCCCTTTTCTGTCCCAAAGCCACCACGTCCACCCTGAGTGTCCAGGGACTGGGCTGAGTCTCCCTGGGGACCTGCAGCCGAGCTGTGCCCTGCCATGGGGCAGCTGATGCCATGGCGCAGCTGATGCCATGGGGCAGCTGATGCCAGGGCTGCCAGGCAGGGAGCCTGTGCTCCTGGTGGCAGAGCCCTCTGTCCTGGGGCTGGGGGGTGGCAGGGACCTGGGACCACAGGGGATCTCGAGGGCCCAGCTTGTGGCAGGCTGTGCCTGGATGGAGGCACTGCCTGACCCGTTCCCACGCTGAGCACACCGGCCCCAAGCACATGGTGAGCTGGAAAACACCTTCCATCAGCGTCCACGGGGGATTTCTCCATCTGGCACGGGACAAGGCTCCTGGTGGCTCAGGAGGTGTGGCTGCTGCCCCCAGCTTGTGTGGCAGAGGAGCCTGGAGCCCTCGGGGGCTGCTGCCCTCCTCCCTGTCCCGCTCAGTGGTGAATGTGCTGATGCACAGAGCCGTGCCCGTGACTGGACAGCAGGTGCCTGCCAGGCTGTGCCAGCTCCCCCGGGACTCAGGCAGGTCAGGGCCAGTCCAGCCCTCCATCCTCCCCCTCCCTGCGTGGGGAGCTGGTGGGAAGCGAGACCAGGATTTTAAACGTGCTGCCAGCCTGCTTTGCTGGGAAGCACACAGGCCTGGGGTTAGCTGGGGTGGGGGTGGGATTTTGGGATGGGGGTGTAAGAGTGGGGCTGTGTAAGAATTTGGCTCCGGTTTCTGTGCCTCTGGCTGTGCTGGCTCTCACTACTCAGAGCCATTTCGCAGAGCTGGAGGAGGATGAGGGTGCCCCAGGGACTGCTCTGACCCCAGTGTGTTCCCATTCCCAGCTCTCCAGAGCAGCTGGCATCTCAGGCTCATTGCTGGCTGCCCTGGGAGGAAAACAAACAGTCTCCAGCTCACCAGTGGGATGGAAAGTTTTGCTTGCTGGGGCTGGCAGTCTCCCAGTTTAGCAGCTATGAAATACCCAGCGAGGCACTCACGTTCCATGCCTGCTCTTCCTGAGTGTTTTGCTTCCCAGGAAGAGCTTTGCCTGGCAGCAACGGGGGAAAACTCCCTGCCTGCCCCACGGGAGTGGCATTGCTGTAATTGGGGCTTTTCCTCCTCCTGCTGCCCTGTGCCAGCAGCTGATCCCTGTCCCTGGTGTCCAGCCACCTGCAGCCCTGCCCTCCAGGTCTGGGGAGCACTGAGCTCAGCTCTCCCTCTCCTAGGATGCTCCTACAGCCTTTGCCTGCTTTCCCACGCGTGGTTTTTCATCACAGCCTCTCCCTGCAGGAGGAATTCAGCCATGTCCCAGGGCTCCTGTGAGTGAAGGACAGACAGGGGAAGGCTGCCGTGGGTGTTTGCCATCACTGCACAGGATCCCTGTCACTCGTATGAGGTGAGGAGACCCTTGTGGGGAGCAGCACTGGCTGAGGCCCCAGGGGAGATTTGGGAGTTGATTGCTCACAGCTCTGGTGCTGGAGAGGGAGCCCAGCTCCCATCTGAATGCAGGAGCAGAAGGCTATCACGTGGCCCAGGAGCTGATAGAGGGCAGAAATTCCAGCTAGTGCTGCCAACTCCAGGCATTCCCATCCCTGGGGAGCTGCTTCTGCACTCCTGCATCCCCATGAAGCTGATCCCTTGGGCACCCCATGCTCCTTAAGCCAGGCTTTGCTTGTGGTGTGGTCTAAGGGCAGGGTTGTGTTCAGGACTCCAAGTGCTGAGGGGGCTGCAGAAGGGTCCCTGTCCCTGACTGTTGCTTTGGGATGGGATCCTGTTGCCGAGGGGGCTGGTGGGATCTCAGTCACTCATCTGGTTGCTCAAGTGACGTTACCTAAGGAGAGCAGAGCTGTAGGAGTCTGGTCATTGGGATCTTGGACAGGGAGAGGAGCCAGGCCTGTGGATCAAGCTGTTGTATCACAGCCAGTGGCACTGTGCAAACGTGGCAGGTGACAGCATTCCCCTGGCCATGGCTGTCCCAGGGGACAGGAGATGCTCATGAGACCTGTGTGAGTCCCCCAGGCACAGGCACCTGGTCAAGGAGGACGGGAAGAGGTCAGAGAAGGCTGTGCTTCCCTTTTAATTGCCCTGGTAGTCCCTAATAGGATCTGGGACTTGTTCTCTTGCACTCAGATGGAATTACTTTTCCTGCAAGGACCTGCCTGGGAGAGCTGGCTGCAGAGACCCTCGGGAGGGGATTTCTTGAGGAATTAACCACGTCTTGGCTGTTAAGCTTCCCTTTCCTTGCACGTGGTGCCAGGGAGGATTCAGTCTCCCAGCCTGGTGTGTGCACGCACGTGCCAGAGGGGAATGTCCTGCATCTCCCCTACGTGGGGCACCCCAGCACATGGCGGGTCCATGTGGGAGCTGTGGTGCATGTGGGGGTGTGGATCAGGTGTTTTCAGGCTTTGTGTGCCCCCTGCCTGGCTATGTCCCCTCCCTTCCCACCCTGCCCAGGCAAGAGGAGCTCTTTGCAGACAGCCCCTGCAATCTCCCCTCGGTTGCCTTGCCAAACTGGGTGGGCTGGTGTTCCTGTGTGCTGCAGCTCTGTGCCATGGGCCTGGCCAGGGCTTGCTGGGATCCCCCATATTTCTGAGGCACATGGTCAGCCTCATCCAGGCGGGGAGTGAAGCCTGGGTATCCCACAGGGATGTGCTGGGATGATGGGGATGCTCTGACCTGGTCACTGTTGCCATCCCTGCCCTACTCCCAGCAGGTGAAGGGGTGGTGGTGGTGGTGACCCCAGGGGACTGGGAGTGAGTGGTTAATGGAAGTGTTCCTGTCCACCCAAACCCAGGGAAGGAATGTGGGTTTTGGGGATGCAGCAGCTGGGCTCGTGACAGCAAGGTCCCACCAGCACAGCCAGGGGCACAGGGGGCTCAGTCTGGTGACGTCCCACTGGTGACACCCCACCTCCTGCTGCCTTTCCTCACACACAAGCTCCTGGGGGAATATTTCTCCCCCTGTGTCTGACTCCTTGCACCCCGCCAGCCTGGCCACCACCACGGGCCCAAGATGTCAGCCGGGGACAAGAACGGGGGCAGCCACTCCAGCAGCAGCAGCAGCCGCCTGCAGAGCAAGAAGCCCCCCAACCTGTCCATCGTCATCCCCCCCCGGGAGACGGAGGAGGACGGTGCCCACAAGGAGGTGAGTGATGGAGCTGCCACGCTGGGCTGGGGGGGGCTGCCAGGTGCCATCCTGTCCCTAACGCCCTGCTCTGCCTTCCAGCCCTCCAAGGTGCCCATCTACCGCAAGAGCAAGAGCCTGCAGGAGCCGCGCCCGGAGCGCCGGCCCGGCTTCCGCCGGCAAACGTCCCTGTCCCAGAGCATCCGCAAGTGAGGGCAGGGTGGGCTCCAGCCGTGGCTGGGCCGCTCACAGGGGGCCATGCCGAGACGTTGTGGGTACTGGCAGAGGGCTTGGGGAGGGTTTGGAGAGTCGTGCCTCAGAAGGGAACGCGGGAGTCGCGTTTTTCCTCCACTTCCCTTTGGCCCACAGGCCAGGTGGAAACCGCCCTGCTGCAGGCTGGGCTGAGACAGCCCAAGCCCAGCTGCCTGCCAGAGGGGATGCCTGGGTGGAATGGCGGTACCTGGGGTGGGGGGGCCAGCTGCGTGACCAGCGTGCCCACCGTGTGCGCAGGGGCACAGCGCAGTGGTTCGGCGTCAGCAGCGACTGGGAGGGGAAGCGGCAGCAGTGGCAGCGCAAGAGCCTGCAGCACTGCAGCATGAGGTACGGCAAGCTGAAGCCTGCCTACCGTGACATGGAGCTGCCCAGCCAGGAGGTGCCCTCCTTCCAAGCCACCGAGTCACCCAAGCCTGCCAAGATGCCCAAGGTAGAGCTCGGGGTGAGAGGGGTCCCACTCTCAGCCTTGCTCTCCCAGTGCTGACACCCCTCGCCTCCCCCAGATTGTGGACCCGCTGGCCAGGGGCCGTCCCTTCCGCCATCCCGACGAGACTGACCGTCCCCACACGCCCCACCACGTCCTGCCCCCGCTCACCCCCGGTGTGGTCTCCTTGGCGTCCTTCAACAGCATCCGCTCGGGCTACGGCCGCCTGCCGCGCAGGAAGAGGGAGTCTGTCGCCCACATGAGCTTCAAGGCGGCTGCAGCCCTTCTCCGTGTGAGTTTTGGGAGTGTGAGGGGCATCGTCTTCTTCCTGAGCTGGCTTTCAGTTCTGTCCTTCACCCGTGGTCTCTGCTTCTTGGCTGTTTGCTTGGCATGGAGGCTGCTGTCTCTCCAGGGCAGGTTTGAGGGGGGAGGTTGGTTTTTTCAACCTGGGCTCTACTTGAAAGTAGAAGTTCAGGTGAAAATTGGACAGTATGAGGGAAAAATGACTTCTGAGGGGCAAGGAAGCCTCTCCAGCAGTTTTCTTGCTCCTGAGGAGCCCTGGGCAAACCTGGGGGATAGGTTTGTGGGTCTGAGAGCAGACAAATTCAGAGGTCGCTTGTCGTGCTGACTAACATGGCCATGATCTAATGCTGATTCCAAGAAGCTAAAGGCAGCATCTTCTGTCAGTTCCTCCCCACACAAGGGGTTATGGTGGCTGATTGGGATTTAATCCTTGCCGCTGGGCTTTGGGGAGGGAATCTCTGAGAAACCCTCAGCGCTACAAAAACTGAGGGCTTTTGGTTGCTTACCTTCATCTGCTTGTGCTGCCAAAGGGACGCTCCGTCCTGGAGCCGCTGGCTCCCAAGCGAAGGAGCAAGAGGAGCTTCCTGTACCCCAGCTTCATAGACGAGGACATGGTGGATGCTGCCGATACCCTGGACTCGTCCTTCTTCAGTAAGGCAAGCGACGTTCCTTGCTGGCTGCTGGTGCCAGGGCTTGTCCCAGTGCCCTGCACAGGGGGCTGGGTGTGGAGCAGGGCTCTCACAAGGACCCCTGTGTTGGCACTTCACCCAGTGGTGGCAGAGGCATCAGCGGCTGCTGTGCCCCAGTCTCGGTGATGGCCCTTGGGTGGTGGCAGGGAACGATGTTGCCGTGGTGGGCACATTTCCCACCCTGTGATGGGCCGTTAGTGGGATGCCATTGGGGATCTCCCTCTCCCCCTGGCTCGCTCAGGGAGAGGCTTCTGACCCATCACACATATCCAAGGACACGTGTCCATCCTCTTGCCAGATGGACATGCACGATGAGACGTACTCCATGCCCGATGACGTCTTTGAGTCACCACCTCTGTCAGCCACCTACTTACGCATGCACCAGGTGGGGGAGGATGCCAAGCTGTCCCCCGAGGTGGAGCAGCCCACCCCGTGAGTACCAACCCTCAACAGGTGTTGCCCCCAAGGCTGCCCAGGTGCCCTGCTGCAGGCAGGACCACGTCCCCAGCCATTCCTGCCGTGGGCACCAGGCACTTCCATCGTGCTCCTGGGAGAATGGAGCCAGGAGGTGCTCAGAGCCTCATCTCAGGGCATCCTCGGGGCTGTGGCCATGGGGTGTTTCTCAGCTGGCCGTGTTTGGCAGGTGTGATGGGTGTCTGGTCTCTCTGCAGGCGGGAAGGGCTCCGGCTCAGTTCGGTGTCGGGCAGCGCGGGCCCGGCCCCGCGGCGGGGCAGGCGCATCGCCTCCAAGGTGAAGCACTTCGCCTTCGACCGCAAGAAACGCTACTACGGGCTGGGGGTGGTGGGCAAGTGGCTGAACAGGACGTACCGGCGCAGCCTGAGCAGCATCGTGCAGTCCCAGCTGGAGATCACCGACAGCCACCGGTGAGGGGCACCGATAGCGTGGCCGTGGGACACCCCGACTCACATCTGTGTCCCCCTCAATGCTTGGCTTGGGGATCAGGGCTTGGGGGATTAATAAATTTCTTGGCCCGGCCATCTTTGAGCAGCTCCAGTTGTGGGTCCTGTCCCCTCCAGGCCGTATTTCACGTACTGGATCACCTTTGTCCACATCCTCATCACCCTGCTGGTCATCGGCACCTACGGCATCGCCCCCATTGGCTTCGCTCAGCACGTGACGACAGAGCTAGTAGGTTTAGGAGCCATCTTTCTAGGGGGGCCGTGGCCACCAGTGGCCCGTGGTGTCATGCTCCCTGCAAGGACTGGGGGCATCTTGGAGGGCTCCAGCATTTGAAAGGCCCTGTGAAATAGCCAGGGCAGGGGGATGAGCAGCACGGTGTTGCAGTGGAATATGTGGTGGGAGTAGAGCTGTTCCCCTCTCCCACCTTTCTGGTGGGACCCAGCAGCCCTTCCCCTCGGATGAAGGGGCTGCTCAACCCCTCTTGGGTGGAGGAGGACAGGGGTGCACCCCCTCAGCAGCCACCCCTTCAGTGGGAGCTGACCCTGGCCTCTCCTGGCAGGTGCTGAGGAACAAGGGTGTCTACGAGAGTGTCAAGTACATCCAGCAGGAAAACTTCTGGATTGGGCCCAGCTCGGTAAGGACCCTGCCAGAGCCTTGGCCCCTGGTCTCAGGCTCTGCCCTCTGCTCCCCTTGCCCTGAGCCGAGGGGATTCTCTGAGGTGCTCTTCTCCTTGGGGGACAGAGCTTGACCTCCTCACTCCAGCCTGCTATCCTGGGCCCTTGGGACCCCATCCCACTGTGGGGATGTGGCATCTCAGTGGGATGGTCCTGCCTTCCCTCCGCTGGGATGACAGAGACCTTTGTCTGTTGCCTGTGGAGATCCCTTGCCCCTGCTGAGCTCTCCTTGGGGATGGCTGGAGCAAAGGCAGGCGCACTGACAAAGTGTCCCCTTGACTGGTATCTCCCTCCCAGATCGACCTAATCCACCTGGGAGCCAAGTTCTCCCCCTGCATCCGGAAGGACCGGCAGGTGGAGCGGCTCATCCAGCGCGAGCGGGACCGGGAGCGTGGCTCTGGCTGCTGCGTCCAGAACGACAACTCCGGCTGCATCCAGACCCTGCCCCAGGACTGCTCGGTGTGTGCCGCTGCCACGGGCACCAGGAAGGGCTGGGGATCCCTGGGGACAGCCAGGGGAAACCATCTCAGCCCTGCACTGCCCCAGGGCAGGATGCACGTGGGGTCAGAGCTGTAGGTTCCCTGCTGCATCCTCAGCCTCTCCCTGCTCCCTGCAGGAGACACTGGCAACGTTCATCAAGTGGCCGGGCAGCAACGCTCCGGCCATGGGCTCGGGAGAGAAGCGGACCTCGGGGGCTGTGTGCCACCAGGACCCCAGGTAGGAGTGGCAGCTGGGTGGAGGTGGCCCAGTCAGCCAGCTGTGTGTGGGACATGGCAGAAGGGGCTGCCTTTCTAGCTTGGATGCCTTGAATCTTCTTGTCCAAGGGGATGCAAGGCTTTTGCACACTGTGGGAGAGTGGTGAAAAAGAAGGAATCAGTGGGGAAACCGAGGCGAGGCCTGTCATAAACGCAGGCAGCAGCCGTTGTGTTGTGCTTGTCTCTGTCCTGCTGGGATGGGAACATCCATGGCCACCGGTGGGGTTGTCCAACAGCTCTGAGTTCTGAGGAGTTCACCTGCAGAAGGAGCTGCTGTGAGGTGTTGTGGGACGCCCATTGGAGGGCAGGATCGGGGCAGGTCCCAGAACCGTCTGCAGCTGAGGGGGTGACAGGTCTGCAGGGGAAATGTGTTGGAGGGACCCACCCAACTCACTCCCCTCCTCCCACCAGGACATGTGAGGAGCCAGCATCCAACCCTCCCCATGTGTGGCCAGATGACATCACCAAGTGGCCGGTAAGAGCCCAGTGCCACCATCAGCTGGTGACTGCGTGCTGGCAGTGGCAATGAGCCTGGCAGGGAGCTGCAGGGACAGCCTGGGGCCACACCTTCACCAGGGCTCCTCTCCCTCCTGCTTCTAGATCTGCACCTATGAGACCAAAACCAACCACACAGGCTTTGCCCACCTGGACTGCGAGATCAAGGGCAGGCCCTGCTGCATCGGCACCAAGGGCAGGTGGGTCGTGGCAAAGGGGGCACCTGGCTTGGCTCCCCGCTCTGCCCTCCTGCCTCGTGTTGTCCCATCAGTGTCCAGAGCTGTGCCTGGGCGGGGAGAGGGAGGTTACAGAGCCTTGAGGGGTGGGAAGCACGGTGGCAGCAGGCTGGGAGCAGAGGGGGATGCTCAGGGGCATCCTGAGTGTGCCCTGCCCCCAGCGAGCCCCCTCCTGCCCCCTGCCAGCTGCGAGATCACCACGCGCGAGTACTGCGACTTCATGCACGGCTACTTCCACGAGGAGGCAACGCTCTGCTCGCAGGTGAGCAGGGCCAGGGAGGCACGGCAGGGCACGTGGCATGCAATGCTAGCAGCCATGCTGATGCCAGAGGGCTTTATAGGGTATCCAGCCGGGAACGGGACATGGTTGGGATGGGTGTGAGCAGGGACGATGCAAAGTGCAGGGACTTGCCCAGTTGCTGGCTGAGCTCGTGCTGCTGTGCCCACCTTGCTGTGTGGGGCAGGAGGCTCCTTTTCCAGCACCAGGGCAGTGTGAGTGCCCCACACCATCCAGAATCCCCTCACAGCTGTCACGTGGCATCATCGGCAGCCCATCCCTGTGACCCATCCTTTGCTCCCAGTGGCTCTGGGGACAACCCTGCTGCCTTTGCAGGTGCACTGCCTGGATGAGGTCTGTGGGCTTCTGCCCTTCCTGAACCCGGAGGTCCCTGACCAGTTCTACCGCCTGTGGCTGTCCCTGTTCCTGCACGCCGGGTGAGCCACAGCCCCCTATCCCCAGGGCTGGGGGGACTGGGGACTGGAGTGTCCATTGGGATGGGGTGGGAGACAAGAGGGAAGGGCACTCCCAGACTACAGTGAACATGTGCCTTCAGTGGGGGTGCTTTGTGAGCTGTCTCGTGCCCTGGGACAGTGGGTGGGAGGGCTGGGCAAGGGTCCCTAATGCAGGGTCTCTCCCCCAGCATCATCCACTGCCTGGTGTCGGTGACGTTCCAGATGACGGTGCTGCGGGACCTGGAGAAGCTGGCGGGCTGGCACCGCATCTCCATCATCTTCATCCTCAGCGGCATCACGGGCAACCTGGCCAGTGCCATCTTCCTGCCCTACAGGGCAGAGGTGAGGGTTGGGGGGGGGCCTGTCCCAAATCCTGTCAGCTCCCCAGGGACCAAAGGACACCCCTCTCCATCCCCGTCCCGGCAGAGGTTTGGGGAAGGGGCTGGAGCACAGATTCTCAGCCCCTGGCAGCCTTTGGTGCAGGAGAGGGGGAGGGGGTGTCCCTGGCCCACGTGTGGTGCTGGCACATGCCGTGTGTGTCACATGTCACCACGTGTCCCTGAGCGTGCGGGGTCCCCGGGCAGGCAGATGGCTAATCTGCTGCCAGCCAAACCCTATTGGGCTTTAAATGAGATCATGCCAAGGGCCCTAATCCCCCAGGGATGTGCCAGGATGGGGCTGTGGTGTGGGAGGGGGTGATGCTCTCCGGCTGCTGAGTTACAGAAAGTATCAGCTCTGCCAAAACAGCAGCACCCTGCTCCTGTCCTCATCCTCCTGTGCCAGGGCTCCCACCCCAGAGCCCCACACAGGGACACGGGAGCCAAGTGCACTTTGCTAGGAGAAGAGATGATCCCTGGGGACGTGGGGTGTGTCTGGGGTGACACAGTGCCCAGCCCTGTCTTCCCCCACCCCTGCAGGTGGGCCCTGCCGGGTCCCAGTTCGGCTTGCTGGCCTGCCTCTTCGTGGAGCTCTTCCAGAGCTGGCAAGTGCTGGAGAAACCCTGGAAAGCCTTCCTCAACCTCTTTGGCATCGTCCTCTTCCTCTTCATCTGCGGCCTCTTGCCCTGGATTGACAACATCGCTCACCTGTTCGGCTTCCTCAGCGGGCTCCTGCTGTCCTTCGCCTTCCTGCCCTACATCACCTTCGGCACGGTGGACAAGCTCCGCAAGAGGGCCATGATCATCGTGTCCCTGCTGGTCTTCCTGGGGCTCTTTGGCTCCCTGGTGGTGTGGCTCTACGTGTACCCCGTGAACTGGCGCTGGGTGGAGTACCTCACCTGCCTGCCCTTCACCAGCAAGTTCTGCGAGAAGTACGAGCTGGAGCAGGTCCTGCACTGACCCTGCCGGCGCCTCTGGGGCTGGGACGGGTGATGTTCTCCATGGGGTGGGTCCTCCCCAGCCTGTGGGAGATGGTGGTGGCTGCTCTGGGATGGGGAAGATCCCGGGCATGGCTCCATCCTCAGGGATGGTGGGTTTGGGGTACCCTCCGCTCAGTGCTGGGCATGCAGGGCTGAGCCAGCCCTGCCTTGAACCCCTTTGGGGCTCCTTCCTGATGCTGGAAAGCCATAACTGGTTTGGGGACTGACTCTGGCTGCTGCCTGTGTGGGGAAAGGGCTGAGGGAAACTGGATTTTGGTCTGTCCATAGCCAGGCTGGACTCCCAGTCCTGAGGTGAAGTTGCTGAAGTCTCCAGCCTGTGCCCCTGCCTGCCTGGGGCCCCGTCCCACCTCGGTGCCTTGCAGCACTGCAGCTCATACTGTGAACACAACCCCCTTTTTGCAGGGGCACTTCTTTTTATCCACAGCTCTTTAGGCCCTGGGTTTTCCCATTTTGGGCTCCCCGGGGTCTGTGTCATGGCTCCAAGACGTTCAGAGCTGAGCTTCAGAGATATTTTTCAGTCCTGTTTCCCCTGAGGCCCCCAAAGAGGCTTGTGTCTTCCTGCCTGGCTCCTCACTGGATGGAGAGGAAGGACTTGGGACAGGGGATTTTTTTTTCCTCTTATTTCAGTGAAATTCTCTTTTTGAAAGGGGAGGAGTGGCAAGGACTGTGTTTGTAGTGCCATGGGGAGAGGCAGGCATGGAGAAAACCCCCCTGGGGAGCTCGTTTGGCTGCTTCTGGAGCCCACAGACCTCTCAGGCAGCTATCGGTGCTCCCACCTTCTGCCTTCAGCCCCTGCTGTTTCCCCTTTCTCTTTTTCAAAGGTAGCCCCCCCTTCCTCCAGGGGTGCTGGTCAGATGGAAAAGTGCAGGATGGGGCAGTCACCTTCCCTCTTCCCTGCCTGAGGCTGCACATTCCCACCTGCCCCCAGCCCTGGGCTGCTCTCCCCAGCATCCCCTCCTCCCTCCCACCAGCCAGGGCACGAAGGCAGGTCCTTCCTGGGGTCCAGGTGACCCCTCTGGGCTGGTTTGGACCCAGGTTGGTGCCAGGCTGTCTCTCCCCTGAGATGTGTTGCTTTGGTGCTGGAGGCCCCAGTGCTTTTAAATGGGGGCAGCTGGGAATCTCCCAGTTAGGATGTTCTGGGATGAATATTCAAGGGTTGAGAGCTTGGCTGTCTCTCCACAACCACTTGCTGAGTGAGCCCAGGAGCATCTGCATCCGTCCCTGCATCCCTCCCTCCACCCTGGGCCAGTTTTCAGCCCCACTCTGTCCCTCCAGTTGCTGCTCCAGCCAAAGACAGACACTTCACCTCATTTGTCTCTTTTTGATACTTTTTTTAAAAGCTGTGGGTTTTTTCCCCCCCCCTTAATAAATTTCTACCTGTATTTAATGAGATGCATATGGCCTTTTCTCCCTTCTTGGGTGTAGGGACGTGGCACTTTTGGGGGGTTCTGGTTGTTTTGGTGCTGGCTGATGTGACAGGGAGGGAGGACAAGCTGGGGCTGTTGCCCTGATGTGCCACTCAAACCCCTCCCTGGGAGGAGACAGGGTTTGGAGGCTCTCAAGCAGAAGGAGAAGCCAAACCCTTGGATCCATGGAACCTCCTGTGCACTCCGAGTGCCCTCCTCAGAGTCACCCCTGCCTTCATCCCAGCCTTCACTGGATGACCTGGAGCTGGATTTGCCCCTTCTGCCTTGAGGCTGAGGTGCCCCAGGGGGCCCTGGATTGCTCCCCTCATTGCTGGTGCCCTCCCCCTGGGCCATCATGATGAGGTCATGCTCAAAGCAGGGCAGGGATACACATGGGCTGTGTAGAAAATCACCACCACATCTTTATTTGCTGCTTTCCAACAACCTGAGCGGTTTGCAGAAGGCTTGTCCTGGGCCAGTTGTGGGTCTGGGACAGGGAGGACCAAATGGTTTGGACTGGTTCCCTGCAGAGGCAGCTGAGGGCTGGGAATGTGCTCCAAGGGGTCTGGAAAGATGCCAAGGCCCCTGCCTGGTCTGGGGGCTGCTCAGGGAGGGCTTGGCCATGGTGTGCTCCACTCGTGGTGGTGGTGATGGTAGGAAGGGCTGATGCCAGGCTGGGGCAGTGCTTGCAGGGGCTCTGCTGTGTGTCTCAGCAAGCTGTGCTCGGCTCAAAGTGCCCTCAGACCAGCAGAGCCCCCAGCCATTCCCAGGGCAAAGCCTTCCCATCCCGGGGGGGGGGCTCGTGGCCCTGCAGCCCACCCAGACCTGCCAGCACAGCCCTGGCTAAAGCAGAGCCCAGGCAGCTGATGCTTCCAGCAGGACCTGGCAGGAATTTCTGCCCCCAGCCCTGCAGGGGTGGGATGGGGCCAGGCTGCTGTGGCTTGGAAGGCAGATGTGGCAGAGGGAGCAGCTGTAGCCAGGGCCAGCCAGGGGAGATGGATCACAGCGCTGGGGACGGAGAGAGGTCGCAGCCTCCCACCCACCCCCCCTTCCGCAGTCAGGGCGGGGCAGAGGGCGCTCAGCAGCCGCTGTTCCTGCGCATGAAGGCGTGTCCCCGCACGGGGTGCTGCATCTCCACGAAGGCCAGGTCCCCCACTGTCACCTCGCAGGGCCCCAGCGCCTCGAACCCGCACTTCTGGTAGAAGGGCACGAGGAAGCGCTCGCACATGAGCAGGGCGCGGCGGGCGAAGGGCAGGCAGCGCAGGTACCGCAGGTAACGCCACATCAGGATGGAGCCCTTGCCCTGCTGGCGGACCGTGCGGTGCACGGCCAGCACGTGGATGTGCACGGCCGAGCCCTGAGGCTTGTGCAGGGGCCGTGCTGCCTGCGAGGGGGGGCAGGGGGGGGGAGGGGGGGTTAGCAGAGCCAGGGGGTTTCCATCCTGCTTCTTATCCCCCCACCCCAGGGTCCACGTCCTCCCCATCCCTATTCCCCATCCCCCTCGGTCAGCCCAATCAATATTAAAATGGACGTTGAGGGGAGTTACTGGGCGTGTTTTTTAACAGCGTCGTTTAAAGTGATTAATGGGAAGATTCATTTCCACCAGAGCAGCCCTGTAGCAGTTGGTCCTGGGAGAAGGTTTTGGGAGCAGCCTCCGGGCCCCAGGGAGCTTCTCCTGGTCCCTGGGTTCTGGCAGTGCCTCTCCCAGCGCACGAGGTGGGAAGGGCTGGGTCGTACCTGGCTGAGCCTCTCCTGGTCCCAGAGGGAGCCGATGATGAACGCCACGAGCCGCCCTTCCTCAAACCAGCCAAGGGACAGCTCCGGGCACAGGTTCAGGAAGTGTCGGATCTCATCCAGGTGCAGGGGACAGTCCCCAGAGACCGATATAAAGGCTGGAGGGGGGACAGTGGTGAGCACAGCGAGAGAGACAAAGCACAGCCGACCCAGGAAACTCCCAGCACTGACACAGAGGAGGGAAAGTGGGGTGTGCTGGGTAGAGATGGCAGTGTCCTGCTGCCTACTAGGTCTGAAGGAGTTCTGAGGGACACAGATGGTTTCAGGGAGCAGCTCCTCTCCTCCAGAGGCAGCTCCCCATGGCCCAGTGACCGGCTCCTAACTCTGCTGGTTCCAGAGCTCCAGCAGCGGGTGCTGAATTGAGCCCTCCCCCTCGGCATCTCCCTGGCTGTCCCTGCCCTTGGAGAGTCGGGGAAAATGGGCTGGGAGGGTCTGGGTGAGTGTTCTGGTTTGGAAGCTAGGGTGAAGGAAACGGGGGAAGGTTGCCAGGGTGGAATCTCAAAGTGACCATACGCAGTAGGAGGCAGAGCCTGGTGTCCTTCCTCCCCCTTTTCCTCCCCTGCCCACTGTCTTTCACACGGCTGTTTTGGGAGAGCTGTTCCTCACTCACCTGGTCCTACTCAGCATCACCTCCCACCATCCCCACCCCAGGGTGAGCTGGGCCTTGGCTCTCTCCAGCTCATTAACCACAGTTCCTCCACCTCATCAGCGAGCCCGTGGTGGTCACAGCCACTGCGTCCCTTCCAAGAGGGCACACAGGGGAATTTGCCATTACAAGGAGGAGAGCAAGCGAGACCAGCGATGGAAACAGACGCACAGGGCAGCAGACACGATCCCCCCGGCCTCCCCGTTACCTTCGCGCTCGATCTCGAACACGCTGACGGCATCCTCGGGGCTGAGGCATCGGAACTCGCTGGCGGGCAGCGTGTGCCGGCGCTGCCCCCCGGGAGAGCTGCGCGGCGGCCGCAGGTGGACCGGCTTCAGGAAGGGCAAAGCGCTGAGCGCCGACATCCTCCTCCTCCTCCTCCTCCTCCTGCCTGCCTTCCCACCGCTCCCTCCGTTCGGGGCAGCCTCTGCCGGCTCCCACACCCTTTCTTGCAGCCAAGCTCCTGCAGCACTGCCAGCCAGCAGATGTATCTGTTGATCACAGACAGGATTAGGCTGCTTGTCCCCCTTTTCCTACAGGTGTGTGTGTGTGTGTATACAGCAAATACCTGCCCACAGGGACCCCAGCTGCCCTCGCTGTGAGCTGGGGAACACAACAGGCTGGCACCGGCTGGGAGCTGAGCAAACCCCGGGGACCAGGGGGACAAAAGCCCAGTGATCCAGGTGGTGGGAGAGAGCAGGGAGAAGGCCCAGGGCTGTTAGAGCTGGAGCAGGAGTGGGGCTGAGCATCCTGCCCAATGTTGCCCAGCTCATGGCAGCACCAGGCAGTGGGATGGGCAGGAGAACCCTGGAGTGAGTCCAGCTGCTGCCCTGGAGACAGGCAGGGTGGGATGTGCCTGCAGGAAGCCAAGAGGTGTAAAAGAAGCATCTATCTGTGTGAAAGTCCCCTGTGGTGCTCTGGTGTTTGTGGAACAGCACAGCTGTGCTGGAGTGAGAGGTCAGTGCCACAGAGGTGCCCTGGCAGGGACACACATCAGGCAGCCAGGGCCACCTCCTCCAGACAGCACAAGCTGACAGGATTTACCCCCTTCTCCAACTCACTGAGCAGGTGAGTGACACAGCTTAACCTCTGTTGGCTCTTAGGTCACATCCACACTCACAGAGGTGGGTCCCTGGCAGGACTGAGCAGGTTACTGAGGCTGAAAGCCTTGGGTGTCCTCCCTGGGGAGGTGTCTCAGGCTTTGCCCCCTGCCCCAGGAGCTGTGGGTAGCATGGTCCCACCAGACACAGCCCGGGCCAGGACACTCCACCTTCAACACAGGTTCCCTCAAGAGGGTCACCAGAACCCAAGGTCATCTGGCAGCACCCATCCTGCACAGCCCAGACAAATCCCTTGACCTGGATCAGAGCCTGTAGCTTCAATCTGCTTCTGCTTTCACGTGTGAGTGAACCGAGCTCATAAACGCAGAGAGAACCACAAACTGAGTGAATAACTGCACTAAGCACACCCACCCTGCAGACAGAAACAGTGGGAATGGCTATCAGAGCCATCCATTCAACCATCCATCCAAACTCAGACCAATATGAAAGCAATTTCCAGCCAAGCCAAAGCAAAGCTGGGTCATTTTTGATTATTGTTTCAGAGGTGCCGGCTTTCCCTGCTAATTATAGGCTTGCCTCCAGCTAATAGGATTTATGGAAACAAAAGCATTACCAGCACAAACATTGCACAGGGCACAACAGGCTCAAGCTGGGAATTTTCCATCCTGAAATGCCAAGGCCTGGATGCTTGAAATGCCAGTCTTCTCCAGTCTGAGGTGAGACAGGGTGGTCTTGGGGTTTATTTTCAATGAATGGCTGGTTTGGCTGTGGGTGTGATCTAAGGGATCAGCTCCATCAGGGAGAAGGGATTTCCTTGGCCAGGGAATTATTTAGCATTCCCAGTGCTCAATCCAGTCACCACAGACTGACTGAACTCATGCTGGGAATGGGTGATTCATGCTCCTGCAGGCAGGAAGTAAAATGGGGTGAGCTGGAGGGGAGAGTGGGGTGGTGGGGGGTGGGTTAGTGTTTGTAGAGCTTATTATCAGATCTTCTGCAACTCCTCGTCCTACTAATTGGATTAGGGGCTCGTCTGCATGAATAAATCCCAGAGTAGGCAAGAGGGTAAGCTCAGGGGACCTTGAAAATGCAGTGGCCGTTTGATCCTGGGGATGCTGAGTGTCTGGGGTGAGTTCTGGGGAGATGCTGCTGGGGAGATGCTGCTGGAACAGGCCTGGGGGTGGCTGTGCAGGCACGGCAGGGCAGAGAGGTCAGTTGAATATGGCCTCAGGCAGGGCTGGTGTTTCAGTTGCCATGGGAATTATGGAGCTGGACTGTGGAACCACTGAACGGTTTGGCTTGGAAAGGACTGTTAAGGTGGTTTAGTTCACCCCCTTGCAGTGAGAAGGGACACCTTCCACCAGCCCAGATTCCTCAGGGCTGTTTGCTCTCCCACAGCCCCCATTCAGTGCTCACTGTCCAAGGACAAGTCTTTATCCCAGAGCATATGAAGGCTGGAAACAACTGAGTCACAGGAAGTCTCTACAGGGACATCCACAGGGCTGAAGGGTTCAAAACCTCGTGTTTAAGTGGCTGCTCCAATCCCATCAGAGAAAACTGGGAAAGGGCAATCAGGTCCCTCCAGCTATTTTCAGAAATTGCCTGAAACACCAACAAGAAACACCCCGGAGCAGTAGTCAGGGAAGGGGAAAGGCTGCTCCTTGCTTGTTTTCCTTGTATTTTTTCCCCTCCAGCACGTTATTCCTGGCAACCCAGATTATACAGCTGGAGGGCTGATATATTTATGTTTGTTTTCTGGAAATGAACTTCTTGCTTTGCTTCTCAGCTCCCTGAAGAGTTGAAGGCCTTCTGGGGAGGGAGGGATGCATAGAACCTGCAGAGCACAGAGGAACCAGCTGTGCTCCCTGTCCCTGGAGACAACCACAGGCCCTGCACAGCCATGGGGGTACCATGGGAAGAATCAAACCTGTAGAGGTGAAGGAAACTCTGCCCAGGTCCCAGAGTAAGTGAGAAACAGTGATGAGGAAAATTCTCTCTCCATGACTCATCTGAGTCCTGATACCCCACTTATACCCCAGGCTGAATTTTGTGCTGTGACTCCTTGCCAGACCTGCGTGAGGTGAGCCCACTACATTTGTGTGTCACAGCAGTGAACCAAGAGCTTGCTCTGTAAATTTTCCCTGCTCTGCCTTGTGTTTGTGCACCAGAAATCAGAGCATTCCTATGGCCCAGAGAGATGCTCACATGTAAGTAAACAGGCAAGTTCACAGCAACCCCTGGCAGCATCTTCTACTAAGTTATGAAATGTCTGCCTGGGTTTGGAGCTGGATTTTTTAAATTAGTTGATAGTACAGAGTTATTCACCCAGTTTTCAAGTCAAATACTCCATGCAAAAGAGCTCAGGTTCTTCCCACACCCAGAAGGTTTCAGTGAGAAGAGTCCCTACAGCTGGGTTTTGGTAGTGTAGCTGGAAGTGCAGGGGTGAGACAGGGGCTGGGATGAGAGTCACACCCTTCCCTGTGCCAGAACCACCTCTCAGCCAGCTGAGCTCCCTACGCCAACCTCCCACCCCTCTGGGGAGATTCCCCCCCGCCCTGGGATGCAGGAGCGAGTCCCAGTGGCCAGGGGAGCAGCAGGGCTGTCAGCAAGCCCGGCATGTGACAGGAATGTGGATGCTTACCAGCCAGGGACCCCGTGCTGCTCCCTGCCCGCCTGGCTCCGGGGGTGCGGCCTCAGCGCTGCCACGAGAGGAGGATCCGGGGTTTTGCCTCCCCTCCTCTGTCTGCTGCATCCTCCACAGCCCCCGCTTATATATATTTGTTATTTATGGAGCACGTGATGACATCCTAAGGAGTTTAGAACTCCGATGAAAGACAGGGAGAGGTGAGAGGCTTTAAGGTGACAGGCCAGCAAAGGGATCACTTCGGGCTTTTTTTTTTTTTCCCCTCCCTGGCGTGACTGGCTGCAGAGGGATAAAGCATTTAGCTGATTGCTCTGCTCTGCGGGGTGGGCAGGGAGAGCAGGGGACTTCGCCAGGAAAGGGAGCACTGTCCTGTGCCCGACCCTGACCTCTCCAACAGCAGCAGGAGCCCCATAGGAAGCCAAAGGCAGCTCTGCCAGGAGTGGATGAGCTTCCTTTGGGGAAGGATGGGGAGGCTGCTGGTTGTGCCAGGCATGATCATTGGTTGGGCTTGAGTGGGGGGAGTGTTTTTCTCAGGGGAATCAGCTGACTCCCTGCAGGATGGGGAGGCAGGACTAAGGTTTCTTGGCCAAGGAGTTTATTGGGGAAACCAAGCATCTCTCCCCCATGCAGCCCTCTGTCCCTGGGAGTTGTTACATAAGAAACGGGACAGGCAGAACCAGCGATGTTTGTTCCCATCAGGACACGTGTAATAAAAGGGAGATTATCCCAGGCGGGAGCATGATGTGGGCATCATCATTATCATCGGGAACCAGATGCAGCCCTGAAAGAAGCCTGGAGCAGGAGGTAGAGCTGGCTTTGCTCCACTGGAGACATTTCCAGGGCAGCTCTGGACCTGCTTTAGCTTCCAGCCATGGGCAAAATGACCTGTAGCTACACCCTTCTCTCTCACTCTGAAGTTTTTTCATGGGCTTGAAACAGAAATATGACCCAGCAGCTTTTTGCTCTTCAGAAATGGCATTTTGGAACAACTCCCAGCCATTAAAACAGCCCAATAGAGCAGAGGTTGGCCCGTGGCTGGAACAGTCAAGCAGGGATGCTGCATTCCACAGTTTTAGCTGGGTCTGTCTCTTCCTTCTCCCACACAGCTGCAGAGGGTCAACAACTCCATTAAATTAGAGCCACAGCAGTGTGCCTAGATTTGCATATTTAGCAGCTCTCTCAGCATCTTCAAAGAGCCCCGAGCTGTCACTGGGGCCCCGCAGCTGGGCTGGTCCCTCTGTTGGAGTACCCACTCAGGAAGACAGCAATTATCCGCGGGTAGGATTTGCAGCGAGGGGCGACATGTGGGAGGCAGATGAATCACGGCTTGGTCCCCCCCCTCCTCCTCTGCCAGGGCTGGGGAATGAAGCCACGCACAGGCAGCCCAGGGGCTCCTCAGCTGCGCCCTGCTGTGTCCCCGGCCCCGCCGTGCCCCATCATCCCGCTGCTCAGAGGATTAAGCTGCTTGTGGTGTCTGCAGCCCTGCCTTCGGGGCAGGGTCTGCCATCACCGGGCTCAGATGGCATCGGGATCCTTCCCTGTGTGACGCCGTTGGAGAGGTTTCTCTCTCAGACTCACGTAATCGCATAATTCCCGATCTGGACGCTGTTTGCATCCCTGTTTAGCACCTGCCTCTGGCTTGGCCATGGGGGCCCCCATTTCCAGGAGAGTGAGGCTTTTCTCCTGGCAATCACCTAACAGCAGGGCCCTGCAGCTCGGCATTGCTGCAAGGTCAGCTGTGGGCTCTGATTTCCCTCTCCCTCGTCTCTCTTTTCGTCACCCGTGCTGGTGCTTGTTGTTGCTGTAACTCCCCAGCAGGATGTGGCTCCTAGGACATACTCGGTATTCTCAGCACTTGCCAGACTGCCCACCTGCTGCTCCTATCCCCCAGTGCTCCCTCTCATGCTGCCAGGAGTGGTTTTAATTCACCAGCAGCTCCTGAGAATCCAGCGTGCTTCCAGCCTTTCCTCTGGGGCAGGACATTGTGGTTTAGGAACCTGCCAGCTGCTGCTTTTTCAAAATAGCAATTCAGGGCTCCTATGGAGGGTGGCCAGCCCCCAGGCCCACGCTCTGAACAGGCCCTGGAGGGGCTACTTCTGCTCTGTGCTCTGAAATGTTTATATATGTATATAGATAATATGAATAACATGCAAATGTACATTTATATGTCTTTTGTCTGGCATATTCCCTTTGGCCCATCAGTGGCAGGACTGATTCTCCCCACAGACACTCTCAGGGGGCTAGGAAAGGGATGGAAGGATGGAAGGATGCTACTTCACAGCTTATCTGGGTTCTCAGCAATGGTTAGGGGAATAGGCTTTGAACTCTGGCTTTGACCTACAGTGGATAAACACGTGCCTTTGCAGGGCTGGTGTATCTTGCTACTCCTCTACCTCTGAGAAAGGAGAACAAACAAGTCTGGCAGACAGTTTCACCCATGTCTGCTTGGCCATGCCAACCTCAGCCAAAAGCAGGAGATTGGGTGCCAGGACCCAGCCAGGACCTCCTTTGTCCCCTGCCTGGAGCACTGCTCTGCTGGTGATTAACCTCCTCTCCCCTCTGTCACCCGGGGTTTGGAACTGGGTCACGGCCACTCATGGCACAGCCCCTGGCAGGAAGGGGGTCAGTGGGGGCTGCAGGGGCTTCTCTGGGAGGAGAGGGCCAGGCAGAGGGTGGGAAGGGGCTCAGCAAAGCAGCCCCACCCCCCAGTCCCAGACCCCCAAGCAGTTTAGAGCCAGTCTGGCTTTGTGAAGAGGAGATTCCAGCATTCTGGAAATCGTTGTAGGGGCATCCTGCTGCTCACAGGAGCTGCCCTGCCCTTGATCCAGCCCCAGCCCTGGCCCACTGCTGCTGGAAGCCAGGGTGACCCCTGGAGATGCCTGGGCACCAGATGCCACCCACGGGGAAGAAAAATCCTTGGGGGGCAAGGCTGAGCCTGGACCAATCCCATCAGGAGGGTTGTGAGGTCTTGGTCTCAGTGAAAAGGACGGGAGGAGGGAGGGGAGGAGGATCGTGCTCACATCGAGCTGTTCATGTACAGGTGATGCTGCTCTGAGTAATTTGGAGGAGAGGCAGCAGTGTTTGGTCAGGGCAGTACCACCAGAGAGGGAAGGGCTGGGTAATCACGATTCCTGCGGGATCATAGAAGGGCTGGAGTTGGAAGGGAGCTCACAGACCATCTCATTCCTTGCCCACCCAGCCTTTGGAAGCTCTCTGGGCTCACAGGGGCAGGATGAGGGATTACCATAAGCTGCATCGTTTGCTCGTGTTTCTGTTCCCTGATGTTAACGGGGACACAGGGACTCCTGCTGGGCTGTCTGTCTGCGTGATGATGAAGATAAACCCCCAGCTCTCCCTGTGGGAGGGTCTGGAGTCATTCCGTGTGACACGAGCTGCTCTGAAAGACATTTCCTGAAGGCACCAGCTCTTCCCAGCAGGGAAAGGAAGTACAGACGCTCTGTGCCTCTGCCAAGCAGCAAAAGAGGGAAATACTGGGAGTATTGGCCAAGGAGGGGCTGCAGAGCGGGGTGAAGCCCTCACCTGCACCTGAGCGCGGAGCCCGGGGGCAGCCCCGGGGCAGCCACGGGCCGGTGCCGCCCGCCCCCCGCGCCAGACCGGAGCCGCCGGGAGGCGACAGCCCACGAGGTGGCACCAGAGCCCCGCCGCAGCCCGGCACCGGCACCGGCACCGGCGCCGGCACCGGCACCGGCACCGAGAGGACATCGCGGGACCCTGTGAGCACCTACCGTCCTCCCGGCATAGCGGGACCCTGTGAGCACCTGGCACCCTCCGGGAATCCCCAGCGGACATCCCGGCACCCAGCGGTCATCCCAGGCCCTGCGGACATCCACAACTCCCCGCAGATATCCTGGTACCCTGCTGGCACCTGCCGTGCCTCCTGGTATCCTGCGGGTATCCCCAGTACCTGGCAGGCCCCTCTGCACCCTGTGGGCATCCCAACATCTGCCCCTTAAACCCTGCAAGGCCTGTGCGAAGATGCCCTGTGAGAGAACCAAGGAGGAAGGGCAGGGCTTGCTTTACACCAGTATCTCTACAGGGAGAGAAAGGGTATCCTGGGTATTACAGCACCTGCTGGGCATCTTGGCACCCTCTGGGCATTCTGACACGCTCACTGGGCAGCAGAATCTCAGCAGGGAGATGCTAGTGACCTAACCCAAGTGCCATAAGGTGGTTAGATCACAGGGACAGCTTGATTCCAGGGAGGATGCTCTCCTGCAGAGTGAAGGCCATCCCTTCCCAAAACAGCCTTCCCAGCAAGAATTGTCCCTCAACTGGGCAGGGAGGCTGCTTGGCACGTGTCACTTTGCAGAAGTCCTGCGTGTTTTGCTGGATGGTGTGGACTGGCAGAGGCCCCTCAGTGGACATGTGGATAGTGATGTTAAAGAGGGGATGCTCATTTTGACACCCAGGCACTGTAAAAGCTGAAGTTCCCTCAATACTGTGACAGCCCAGGCCCTGGGCTGTTGGGTCCTAAAAAAAGCAATCAGTCCTCCTTCAGTGCCACTTCCTGATGGAAGCACATCAGAGTTCCAGCTGGGATCAGAGTGCAAAAACATACCTGACTCAACTCCTGCTAATGAGCAAACAGCCCTGACTTGTCCCCATTATAATCCTCCTGCCGTGAGCCCAGGCAAGGGTACAATGTGATTGTTTTCATGGCTATTTGTGGCTACCTGAAACCCCACCACTGCTCTTCAGCACGTAATTGCCCTGAAGAGGGACAGTTTCCATCTCCACACACGATTGTGCCCATTACTGTATCTATATTTTATTAGTGGCTGCTGCAATGTACATTAAGGAGATGATGAGGAGCATCGCTGTGCTGGATAAAGCTCTGCTTTGAAACCTCGAGAAGACATGGCATCAGATTAATTGGACTCAAAGGGCACCTTCTGCCTTTCTCAAAGGCCTGGTTCTGCCTCCACAAAGGCACAATTCTCCCTGGCTACGGAGGGAGAGGGGTTGGTAGCTTGTCCACAGCTCCAGGTGGGCTGGATGAATGCCCTGGGGAGATGTGTCATATTCCCCCCTCCAGCACAGCCATGGTCAGAGGGTGAAATTCTCATGCCAGAGAAACTTATCTGCTCTAGAAGTTCTGAATGCTGCCTACCAACCCTACACCTTGTCCACTTCACAGTGGTCAGGGCATGTGGACAGAGGTCTGTGTTCCCAGGAGCACATCCCTAGAAACAGCTGTAAACCCCCAGTAGCAATGACTGGATATCTGAACTGCCTTTCCCTTGGGGTATGCTTCTAGTTAGCCACCCAATGGTCCCTTTTAGCTCAATTCTGTTTCTTATCCCTGGGGTTGAACCCAAAAAATGCTCCAGCAAGGAATCACATCGACATGCTGCCTCTCTGATGAACATGATGCTGTAGGTGAGTGATTAAAGGCTGGAGTGGAGGTTGGGTTGGCCTGGGAGAACACAGGGGCTGGAGGGCTTCACTGCCTGCAGCTCCCTGATTTGGAGGCAGGGCAGAGACAGTTTGTACCTCTCCATCCCTCCGAGCATCCTGCTGCCCTGCCACCCACACCTGGGGGTAGTGAGGAGCTGGGCAGAGCTCCCAGTGTGCCCATCACCCCACACACTGCCTGCCCCAGCCTCCTCCCAGCAGTTTCCCAGGGCTTTAGGGCCACTTGCAAGATTGGAAAATCCCGATCTTGAGGAGAGAGTTCCAGAATTTAGGAGGCAAGCACGGGCAGACCTTTATCCTGATTGTTTTTCCTAAAAGGAGAGCCTTGGAAGGTGGATTAAAAGCCAGCTGGTGGATCCAGACAAGGCAGAGCAGTCTGGGAGGGAGAGGGCAAGAGGGAAAACATTGCTCCACTGCTCCTGGGGTCTTTTCTGCAAGGCAGCAAATTAGGCTGAGGATTTCAGGCACTTTCTTGATATTCTCCCTCCACAGATCTAGGGAGTGGTAAAAGATAGGCAGTGAAGGCTATTTTGGATTCCTTCAGTCCTTTGCCTGCCAGAGCAGCAGGACCTGCTCAAAAAAAAAACCTTTTCTATTTACAAAATCTCTGCAGACAGAGGGGGGAAATCCTTAGAGTCAATGAAGCCAAATACGCGGCTCATTTGCACACCCTAATGAGGGGTTCTAGGAGCCATGAAAAGCAAGAGCAGGCTTTGATGTCAGCTGGAGAGCAGCTCCCAGCATCGAGCCGTGCCCAGTGCCAGGATGGAGCCCCACCTGTGCCCAGGCAGAGGGGTCTGTGAACAGCACAGCCCCCATCACCGGGGATGCAGGGCAGCCCACAGCGGCTGAGAACTCGGGGATGATGCAGTGCAGTGTCCCCCCCATCACTGGGGCTCAGGGACAATGCCGAGCAGCCCCCCGATCTGCGGGGACAAGGGGGGTGATGCAGTGCAGCCCCCCCATGCCCGGGGACGATGCAGTGCAGCCCTGCCCCCCATCCCTGGGGTCGGTGGGATGATGCAGCAGAGACCCCTTCCCCGGGGATCAGAGGACGATGCAGTGCGGCCCCCCATCCCTGGGGATTAAGGACGATGCAGTCCCCCATTCCTGGGCCCGATGATGCAATCCCCCCCCACCGCTGGGGATTAAGGA